>CAAKHF010011690.1:9487-20537 GCA_901007745.1 Hippocampus kuda
CCAGGGTGCAGTCTGCCTTCTGCCCGATGACAGCTGGGATGGGCTCCAGCACCCCCCGCGACCCTAGTGAGGATAAAGCGGTTCGGAAGATGAATGAATGAATGAATGAATGAACTCCAATCCTGTAGATATTTTCTGTAATACAGTACAGTTGACTACATGAGTGAAAATTTGTAAAACATCGTCTTTGGGGTTGTTGCAGGAATGGCTGGCTTCTTCGCCATTGTAGGCTACAGACTGTGGAAGTTGAAAAGTCGCGGGGACACCAAAATGTCCGTGCACCTGATCCACATGCGCGTGGCCGCCCAAGGCTTCGTGGTAGGAGCCATGACTGTTGGTATGTATACAGACAGAAATAAAAACAGACATACTGTCAAATGACCTCTGATAGAGAAAAATGTCCCCCACTCCAGCGCCAGGTTCCATATTAACACATCAGAACAATGCATAACCGTGTTTTCTTTCCCTAGGTGTCATTTATACAATGTACAGGGACTTCTTCGCCAAACCAAGACTAGAACAGAACCCCACGCAATCCAAGTGAACATGGACTCAACTTCTTTTATTTAACCTCCCTTAATATTACCTCATATTAAGGTTTATTTTGTACTGATCGATTGCATCTATGTGCAAGTTAATATTAGATTTGATAACCTGTCTACACAATAGTACTGTATTTGAAACGATCACCCTCTTATAAACACACAGGTTGCAGTTATAATTCTTGATTATTTAAGGTATAAATAATCAAAAACATTTATTTGTGTTTAGATTTTGAATGGTGTGGGAGTGACATTGAATTGGTTAAAATATATTTATGGGATGTAAATAGGCTAGGACTATATTGGGGAAAAAATATTTTTTTGTTTTGTCTTTTCGATACATCGTCATTAATGTACTGATGCAGGGATTGGTATTTTTATATTTTGCCAAATCAAAAAAACTTACCTTGCTCACACCTTGGTCCACTTTTGGCAGCCCTTGGATCTTTCTAACCAGTAAAAGACAAGTGCAACTGATGCATTGACAAACAGATAACATAATGGCACCAGGGCTTTATAGCCCAGACAGAAATCTATGTAGCTCAAGTTAAAGCCTTCCCGCATTTTATTTGATATTGTTGAAAATATATTTCTAAATCTTTAGATGTGGTTGGTTGTCGTTGTCTGTGTGTCCTGCAATTGGCTGGCAACCAGTTCAGTGTGTACTACTGCCCGAAGACAGCTGGGATAGGCTCCAGCATGCCCGTGACCCTTGTGAGGATAGGCAGTTCGAAAGATGAATGGATGGTTCTGGGAGAGAAATAAATCTTGGAGAAACCTGAATGAGATGTATTCATAAAGGTTAGAATACATTAATTCATTGGGTTCAGTTTGATTGTCAGGGCAAGTTCAGCATTGTGATTTATATTGACTCGGGTCCATTTACATTGCAAGTGATGCTTCATGAGAGGCAAATGAAGTGGGAAGCATAATGTACACTGTAAGTACAGTTATAGTATATAGCATGTTGTGCTATATTGCACCGAAATGCCTTATGTTTAGCTTAGCTTTTGATTTGTAAATTTCCCCAGTGTGGGACAAATAAAGGATTATCTTATGTGACAGCTATTTTCAATGTGCTTCAAACAACAAAGCGTATGAGGGAAAAGTGGTTAAGATTGCACGACTGTCCGTGTTTTTATGTTATGTGTTGTCTTTATTATGTTAGTTTCTGTTAACTGTTTTGAAAAGCGCTTTGTTACAGCTGCAGTGGTTGTCAAAGCACTTTATAAATCAGGATGTCTTGTACAGTAGTGGGTATGTTGTCATGCCACTGAAAAATAAATGATCAGTACTGTATGTCATTATGGACTCTGGAATATATTTGAATCCTATTCGCTATGATTTCATTCTCTACAAGTTGTACAGACACCAGTGTTTTATGGCACTGCATAGCTTTTGATTGACGGGAAAACATGAGATTTAAAAAATTTATGACTCAGGGTGCGGCCTGTGATTGAGGAAATTACGTCATAAAGCACTGCCGGAGCTACTATTTGGATGACTAGCGACCTACATTTTTACACCCACATAGCAAGTCGACTGGGTTTCAAAAAAGTAAAATATTACATAAAAGTTTGCAAAAAAAAAAAAAGTACAATATGATAAAAAGTTTGCTAAGTTGGCCTTAGCAATACGCGTTGGCCAATGCGTGGTCCAGCTGTTCGTTCTCGCGAGATCTTGTCAAGTCAGAGTCGTTGCCATGGATGCTGAAGTCGCGGTCCAGGTGATCCTTTGGGGAATCTTCTTTTCGACAAAGCCATGCAAAACAGCCTCTGTCGTAAAGGAAGACGATATTTCATGTAATGGAAGGTAAGTGAATTACACTCGAGTTGTATAAATCCACTTTATGTATAAACGTTGCTTTTGGGATCTAACATTATCCTTCACGCAGTGTTAATAGTGGCCACTGTTGTTTATGAAATATATCACGTGACAACTAACCGACTACTTGCGACACAGTTTTAGAGGTATTTAACAATACGTTTAGGAACGTTTTTTTTTTGTTGTAGTTTGGTGGAAAACTCCAGCGCATCATAAAAGTTGTTGAGAATATTTTGGTACAGGTTGCACATCACTGTACATTATGGTAATTTACAAATAATAATTTTGTGCATCTCATGTATTGAGATTCAATCTATTACTCTGGTGTTCTTAATATTTAGACTGGTAAGACCATTCTGGTGTTGCTTAAATTCAACTCTAGAACCCAGAATTTCACATTTATTTAAAATGTGATGGGAGTTTTGGGTTCAGATCTCAGCTTTGGCCTTGCTCAATGGTTTTCTCCGCATACTCAGGCTTGTTCCCATACATTAAAAAAAAAAAAAAAGATTCAGGTTAGGTTGATTAAAAACTCGACATTGTCAAATGATGTGAGTGGTTGTTTCTTTGTGACTGAGATGTGGCCAGCCTTCAGTGAATCCGGCCTTTTGCCAAAAGTCTGCTGGTATTTGCACCATCTCATGAGGAAAACGGATATAAAAATGGGTTGGATAGATATTTTCATGGAAGCCAATATGACTGTCAATATGGGAGCCTTAAGATGAAGAGGGTTAATGTAATCAACAGACAGAGACTTTCATTTTCTCTCAAATAAGGAAAAGCCTGCACGCAATATTTAATTCAAGTATTCACAACATATTTTTACAGCAAATAACAAAAATTATGTATCCCCCCCCCACCTTTGTGTGCTATCGTTACCGTATTGTGTGTTGTTATAACAGAAGCATCACAGATGGACTATAGCAATGGAGTGAACAATCTTGAGCCTCAGGAAAATGTAAAACAGCAAGTGGACAAGATGAAAGACAAGGATACGTTTCTCAATGAGCATGTGGACTTAGTGAGCCAAAACATTTCAGCAGACACCATTCTAGACAGGTGAGAAAGTCTAAAAGGATAACAGTCGCTACCTTGCATTCATTCGCTTTTTGTTTCTCAACTTCCTGTAGACTTGAACGGGATGAGCGTCAGCGTTTGTTGGACCAGCTGAGGGAGCTGACGGATGTCAATGGTCGCCTCTTCAAATTGCTGAGTGAAAAAGAATTTGAGTACAAACACATGAAGAAGAAATGGGAAAAAGAGAAGGTCTTTCTCATGGCTGGTACGTGGATAATACAAATGTTATAAGGATCCACTGATTTACCTCGGTTTTTTGGGGGTTTTTTTGGCCGAATACTTAAATTTGAGTACTTAATGATACCTACAGACCAGATGCTTGATAATGCTATTCCATCTTGCAATTGTGCTGAAAATGTTTTATTTCAATCAAATGTTCAAAAAAAGAAACTTTTCTTGAACATGGCGTCAGTTACACTCATTAGTGTCATTAGTGTTGTTTTAACACCCAACTGCATGTTTTTTGAAGTGTAGCCAAACGTTTTACTTAAATGTAGCCTGTTAGACAAATGATTTCAGTGTTGTGGTGTCTTAGTCTGAACGCTGAAGGACCCTGTTCGAGGAGTACATAAATGAAAGGAAGAGCGTAGAATCCGCGGTGACTCTAAACAAGTAGGAATATGGATGCCATGTTAACTCTGTGTTAACTAAAAAATAAAAGTGAGTAAAAAAAACACAAAGCTGTTTCTTGAAATTACCTTCAATTATAAAATCAAACTGTGACAGGACAACTGAAGTGATACTTCATCACACCATATCCTTTACATCTCTTTACCACGGCTTTATGACGGGAGTGTGGCTGGCTTGACAAGAGCCGAGTGGAGCGGAACGAGCGAGAGGGCTCGAGAGCATTGGTACCTGCCGGATAGCCCTTCGCCGGAACTCGTGGAATGTCCTCACCCGGAGTTCATCCACTTCTTAACGGAACATAAATTGCTGTTGGTCATGTTTAGTTTAAATATTATTTCTATTATTATTATCTCCAGAGTGGTAAAGTAGTATCGCTGTCATAGTATTGGAGCCTGCTTAATAGTACAGATTAGCCCCAATCATTTCAGTCAGTGCATCCTTATCATTTTGGCTTTAACATATTGATCACGATAAAGGTTGGGCGCTTGTGGCCTTTTAGGTGTGTCCGGCATGTCAGGCGATGCAGCTGCCGTCAAGATTGTGGAGTTGTCCAAAAAGAACCGAGAGCTGACTGCTGAAGTGGAACGAGAGAGGACAAAATGCAAACAAAACAGCAATAGAATCAAAGCGCTTGAGAAGGATGTGAGTCTTCTGTTTGGTTTCATGTCGTCACAGCGTCTGAATGGTCATTAATTTCTGTTTTTCTTGCTACAGCTACAGGCTGCTGTGTGCTCAGCTCCAGGACAAGAGACTGACGCCAATTGGCAGAAGCAAAGCTCAACTCAAGACACTGAGGTTCAGTTCACTCAAATTAAATACAGTGCAACATTCAAGAATGTCAAAATGGTATTTAAAACATTGCCTGCACATCATGAATCAGTTAGAGCGGATTTTAATTTTTCATTATTTTCCAAAGGAAAATATGTTGTTGTGTTCCATCTTAGAGCTTCTACTGCACATTCGTGTAATTTTCTGAAAGTTAATCATGTCACCCGAATGAGAATAACAGATTGTTTGTCCGCAAAACAGGACAACCCAGTGGTGAAGTCCCTGAAGGATAAATTATCTGCTGCCCAGCTCAAAGTCACAGAGCATCGCAACCAAGTTCAGTTTCTCAAGCAGGAGCTAAAAATGGCTCACAAGGTGCAAAGCATCTCCATCTTACGTGATTACCAAACGCATTTTGCACACAACCTAATTTGTTGTTCATGTCATCTGTTGCAGGTTCTGATAAATGAGGTTGGGGAAGACGTCAACGTTCCGCAGCTACTGAGTTGTGCGGGAAGCTTTAGAGGACGTGCACAGCAGATACTGGCTCTTCAGTCAAGGGTAAGAAGGAAATATGGTTTCACATTATATGTGAGAGTTGACTCGAAAACACATTGAAACAACAAATCTTTATGTTAATGTATCAGCGAGTGCTACAGTGCCCTTGGCAGTTTGGTTCACAGACTTCTTTGATGAGTTTAAAATGTTTTAACAAAAATCATTTTGCACTGTTGAATAAAATTCACATGAATTACAAAATCAAAATTGGAAACTTTGCATGGTAATGCATGGTCATTTAACTGGAATCACGACTTGGACAAATTAAAAGCCCCTATGATGAGTAAAATATCATCACGGACATGGGTCACCCCCCTCAGGACATGCTGGAGAGACTCTGTCTACCAGCTGGCCTGGAAATGCCTCGGGATCCTCCGAAAAGAGCTGGAAGAAGTAGCTGGGGAGAGGCAAGTCTGGGCTTCCCTGCTAAAGCTCTTGCCCCCGCACCATGCAAAATACAAAAGAATAAATGTATGCAAATAAACAAATAAAATCTATTAATTACATATTTATACAATAAAACAGATCAATAAATTTATGCCAAAAGGCACACACATAAATACATATAGGATTTATATGTTTATGTTTTCTCTTGCCAAGAATTATATTTTGTGTTTTTTTTCTTGTCCAGTATAGTCACAAATAAACCTGCGTTCATGACAAATAAAGTAATGTCATGAACGCAGTTTGCCATAGAACAAAATTTGCTTGCTTGGTAATAGTTCTTAAATTTTTGAGACCTCTACACAAATAAACTACTGGCTTCCACAAAGTAAAGCATGTGTGTGTGACAGGTGCGAGACCTGGAGCAGCAGCTGAGGTCACCTCCATTGAGCATGTTGAAGATGGACGAAGAACAACTATCAAGCATTCTTCCTAAAAGCCGGGGCCGTTATACCGGCTACAGCCGCAGCGCTGAGAAGGAAAAGAGAGAGGCCTTTCAGGTGGGTAAGTCATGATTACATTTTAATGGAAATATACTGACATGTCCATCCTTTTCCAGAGGCTCTCGGACAGCTATGAATCCTTGCAGCGAGACCGCGATCAGGTGAGGAAAGAGCTGGATGCTTCCAAAGCAAGGAACAAATGTCTGTCTGGTGACATAAAAACCCTGAAAGCTCAGATTTCCTCCATGCTGCTGAAGAGCAAACATGACGATGAGCTTGTGGACGCTATCTTGGTAAGAAGAAAATAAACATGTTGAGTTGAGCTGAGATGTTAGTCGTCTCAATCTTTCCATGGTAGAAGGAGAAGAGTCGCTTGCTGGAGCTGCTGAGCCAGCTCACCAGGCAGAATGCACCAAGCCAATCCAGCTCGGGACCATCGCTCAGCAGCGAGCTCTCCACGCAGAAGATGCTCATCCAGAACTTGTACCAAGTGGTCACTGACAAAGAAGACACCATTAAAGAATTAGAGGATAAAATTGAGAGGCTTTCCAGTCAGTGACAACTGCTGACAAATCAAATTGAATGATCTGTCAAAATTATGATTAGGGGAAAAGGGTGATTTCAAAAGAATCCCATTGCTATACTAGATTGTAAACTTTTCAAAAATATTCAAAACTACATAAAACGAGATGCTAATGTAGGACTGCATTTCTATATGTTTGTTAAGCGCTTTGTTAACAGCTGCCGCTGTTGTGAAAGCGCTATATAAATCAGCATGTATGTATGTATGTATGTATGTAATATGAATAACTTCAAACGATGTAAAACAATGATTTATCATGTGTCAAGAAGTTGATTTTTTTCCCTTGTAATTACTTAAAAAATACAGACTACTGACAATACTGTACTGTATGTGTTTTGGTAGTTTAGAATGCAAATTCAAAATAAAACAGTGAGCAGTGGTTCCCAACCACTTTGCCATGGCACATGAGTGTGGTGTGGAAAGTCATCCAATTTCACTTTCTATGGCTCAAATATATTAATGTCTTTGTTCATCTATTTATGCCAGCGGCGTAGTATGACAGGCAGAAAGAACAATTACGTGCCCTTCCATTGCCATTCATAATATGAACAATACTTTTTATGACATTTTTTTGTTTGGTAGTGTAACCTGCGATTTTTGGAATGCAAAATATGCACCTTGCTTCAGTACACATTCATAGCATGTTCATATCAAGTAGAAAATGTACATTTATCCTCACCTTGACTCGAGCCAGTTGAACGCGAAACTGTTTTTTAATGGTCTGTTTATTCATATCTCTGACTATTTGTACCGCTCCAATATGGCTGACCCACACGCGCACATGTGACGGCTGGCAGGTAAGTGGATGTGTAATCACACACGCACACAGCTGAGCGAAATGCTCGTTTCTTGCGCAAGGTTGTGGCGTTCAAGCTCCTTGAAAATACTTAACTGGGGGGACTTGTTTAGACCAAATATATGACGTAACCACATGGTGTTGCTATTGCTAATTACGCAAGAAAGGGCATCCGGCCTTCGCAAATACGCAACAAAGGGCAACATTCCTGACAGTGATACTAATGCTTTTGCGCAACAAAGGCTGACATTTCTGCGAGTAAGCGGTAATGCCTTTTCGCGCAACTAAAGCGAACTAGGAGTGGTCATGAACACTTGCTCTATGCAACTGGGCGCTTTTTCCCCGGAAACAATTTAATTATAAATAACAAACGGACAGCGATTTGGGACACTTTCCTGCACGACACAATGCAAAATCATACTTCCTACTGTGAGAACGAAAAGTGAGTTTTTAACATGACTTTTCCAATAAAATTATTTTTTTCCAAACGTAAATAAAACTACATTCATCTCGTCTGTCGGTGTTAGCGTTAAAACAGCTAATTTGCCAGCTACGGAAAGTTTTTAGAGTTAATGTTATGAAGAAGGAAAAAAACACTCTTACTTCAGAACAACTTTTGAGTTTTACAGTAAACTATTTACAAATTTAATAAGTGAATGATCAAGCTATCGATATATTTCGATTTTTTTCACAATGACAATAATTAGAATTATCTATCTGCAGGAGACTGCAAGAATTTAGATTAGAACACCCATCCATCCATTTTCTGAACCGCCCTACCCTCAGAAGGGTCGTGGGCATGCCAGAGTCTATCCAGCTGTTCTCAGGCAGTTTAGCGCGGTACATCCTGAACTTGTTGCCAGCCAATCGCAGGGCAGATATAGACAAGCAACTACCATTCACACTCACAATCACACTTCGAGACAATTTAGAGTGATCAATTAATTTAACCCGCATGTGAGAACATGCAAATTTCACACAGGAAAGCCACGAGAACTTCAACATAAATTTGACACATTTTTCAACACAATTATTAACTTATATTGATGTGGCGGCCTGGTGGTCGACTGGTTAGCGCGTCGGCCACATGATGCAGAGCTGCAAGGTTCAATTCCGGCTCCGACCTTCCTGTGTGGAAATTGTCCCTAGGTGTGAATGTTAGTGCAGATGGTTGTTCATCAATGTGTACCCTGGTATTGGCTGGCAACCGGTTCAGGGTCTCCCCCACCTACTGCCTGAAGACAGCTGGGATAGGCTACAGCATGCTCTGAGACCCTTGTGAGGATAAGCGGATCAGAAAATGGATGGATGATTAATGTTTTCTTTCTAAATGCCACAAATACCAACATTTATTGATGAGCCAGGGCACACAAATATTTATTTACATATTCACAGTCACAGTATCCACAATAATGCTGAGAAAAAAACAAAAAACAACAGCAGTGGTGATTTCAGTATGTTCATTTTTCATTGTCAATGATTGTGTTTCGATTAGACAGCAGCAGGAGAGCTGGTTGAACCAACTGAGAGAGATAAGGGATGAAAACGACTGTCTGATAAAACTACTCACTGAAAAGGACATTGAAATCAAACTCATGAAGAAGAAACTGGATGATGAGCGAGTGCTGGCCTTGGCAGGTACGGGTATGTTTGTTCTGAATTAATTATGTTGTATCTGAATTGAAAACAAAATGTGATATTTTAGGTGCGACGGGCATTGCAGGCGATGTGGCCGCCGTCAAGATCGTGGCGTTGTCCAAGAAGAACCGAGAGTTGACATCTGAAGTAGAGCGAGAGAGGTCTAAATCCAAACAAAACAGCAATAGAATCAAGGAGCTTGATAAACAGGTTGGGCTTGATGTCATTTAATGGATTTATGTCAATACTCTGATTTTATTTTTGCTCTACTTCTTACTCCAGCTGCAAGCTGCTCTGCTCTCGCTATCAGGACAAAAGACTGATGCCACAATGCAGAAGCAAAACTCATTGAAAGACTGGGGGGTAAGTTCCTTTGGGTGCTAACCATACATACAATGAGACCTCTGGAGTAAATGCCCTTGAGGTCATAATATCCATCCATCCATCCATTTTCTGATCCTGAACAATTTTGAATGTGCAGTCACTTTTCCATGATGCCACTGTCATTTGGTTTTAGATGCCCTTTTTGCGTTTTTACAGTAATACTAATTTTTACATCTTTATGACAGTTAAGATTCATAAAGAGCACAACTGCCTTCTGTATTTGCCCCTACAGTATTTGTCATTGAAGAGTGAGTAGTTTTCTTGGGTTAATTTATTTTCAAGTGTCTTCATTTATTTGTAAAAAATGAAACATCATTATAAATATAATTTAGTTGACATTACATTTACCATGTTTTGTATTATTTTAATCATTTTTAATGTATAATTGTATTTTTACGGGCGGCCCGGTAGTCCAGTGGTTAGCACGTTGACTTCACAGTGCAGAGGTACCGGGTTCGATTCCAGCTCCGGCCTCCCTGTGTGGAGTTTGCATGTTCTCCCCGGGCCTGCGTGGGTTTTCTCCGGGTGCTCCGGTTTCCTCCCACATTCCAAAAACATGCATGGCAGGCGGATTGAACACTCTAAATTGTCCCTAGGTGTGAGTGTGAGCGTGCATGGTTGTTTGTCTCTGTGTGCCCTGCGATTGGCTGGCAACCAATTCAGGGTGTCCCCTGCCTACTGCCCGAAGACAGCTGGAATAGGCTCCAGCACCCCCCGCGACCCTAGTGAGGATAAAGCGGTTCGGAAGATGAATAAATGAATGAATGTTATTTGCCATTTTATAGCTGATTAATTTTTTTTACACAATACGTTTAGTTTTTTTTAAATAAAACCCATTTTGACTTTCTAATACTTCCTATGGGAAAATGTGTTTGATATGTTTGATCCTAGCAATTCTAATCTACCTTGTTGGGGTTTTTTTTTAGTGTAATCATATCATCCTAACTAGATCGATTGATTGCTTTGTCCGTGAAACCAGGACAATCCGGCGATGAAGTCTCTGAAGGACAAATTATCTTCCGCCCAGCTCAAAGTCACCGAGCATCGCAATCAAATTCAGTTTCTGAAGCAAGAATTGAAATTGGCTCAGAAGGTACAAAACATCTCACCTATTGTGATCGCTAAACATCCTAATGTGGCATTAATCACTTTGTTCCAGGTTCTCGTGAGTGAGGTTGGGGAAGACGCCAACATTCAGCAGTTACTAAGCACTGCGGGAAGCTTTCGAGGACGTGCGCAGCAGATACTGGCTCTTCAATCAAGGGTAAAGCGTGGAACATACAAAATTATTTTAAACATCTTAAATGATGCGCAAATGGTTGTTTGTCGATTTGTGCCCTGCGACTGGTTGGCAACCAGTTCA
>CAAKHF010011697.1:0-20241 GCA_901007745.1 Hippocampus kuda
AAAAAAAATATATATATATATATATATATATATATATATATATATATATATATATATATATATATATATATATATATATATATATATATATTACTGTTGCTTGTTGAGACATGTATCATTTTGAAACTCTTCAATGTTTGTGTTTGAATGACTATTATTTTATGCCGTCTCCTAGTGCCAAAATTTCACCCAAGCAGGAGCCACAATGAAGTAACCATGCACAAACTGTTTGATTCTTTCCTTTCTATTTAATTATGTTTTGACTAAAAGTTGATAAATAAGCAGATACATTTGTTTGCTGTCAAAAGCACTTTTGTGGTGTTATGTAGAAAGAAAGTCTGATTTAGATGATCATCTGATTTGGATTGAAATTAAATTAATCGCATTGTTCATATTCTTGTGAGAAGCCACATCCTTTGTTGAAAGAGGTTCAATTTCTCATTCCTCTTTTGCTTCATTGGTACTTATCATTAGTGACATTAAAACACACACACACACACACACACACACACACACACACACACAAGTTTGCCTTTTAAACTTGCATTTTTTTTTTTATTCCGTGACCTCGCGTTCTCGCCGGTAAACATGTGGTCATGTGTGCCAGGTACCTCCCCGAAGTCATTGGCGACGGCCTGGCGAGCCAGATCAACAACCCCGAAGTGGAAATAGACATCACCAAGCCTGATATGGCAATAAGGCAGCAGATAATGCAGCTGAAGATCATGACGCACCGCCTGAAGAATGCTCTCAATGGCAACGACGTCGACTTCCAGGACACCAGTGAGTACAATAGCGTCCAACATGCAACTTAGTCCACAAGTGCCACGAAAGCTGCACTTAACAGCACACTAACACTATTATCTGCAGTCTCAGGACACTTTAGAGAATCCTGTCTGTACGAAAATAAGTCGAAATGCCTGGTCAGAGACGACCGCAATGTATCCCATTGTGGATGAAGTAAATTATACCTCATAAACCCTTCTAAGTTTTGGCAGAAAGTGTCATAAATCTGTCAAAGTGACAAATGCAGTAAAGGGAGGACTATACGAGGTATGTCAGAAAAGCTCCAGGATTTATGTCAATTCCAATCTTTTCTCAGCATGTCCAGTTTGTACATGGAGTCATTTGCACAACCCAACATGTCAAATTTTCCTCATCATGTATAGAGGTTTCTCACATTTTAAACCATGGTTAAGAATTGCTTTGCATACCCACCTCAGTGAGAGGGCTTCCTAATAATACATTCATGAACTTTCACTTGGGGGTGTCCTCACTTTTGTTGCCAATGGTTTAGACATTAATGTATGAGTTACTTTGAGGAAAGAGTAAATATGGGTTGTACACTGACCACTTAACAGCAAATGTGGAATTACTTTTTTTTTTAACCCAAAAGATATGATAAAATAGTTTAAAAAATGGGTGAGCTGTACTCACTTTTTTACCATACATGAAATAGGAATAATATGAGACAAACTTCTCAGTAAGTTCTTCATACCAGTTTGAAAACAGGGCTAATTACACCCGCCATATTAAACATTTTAAATTGATGTATTTTCTGCACTATAAGGTGCAGCTCAAAGAATTCAATTTTATCAAAAGCTGACAGTGCACCTTATAATCCGATAAGCCTTATATATGGATTAATATTCTGATTTCTTGATCATAGTATTTTAAGTGTTCTGTAAATCGCTTTGTTACATCCGCAGCGGTTGTGAAAGCTCAATATAAGACGTATTGTATTGTATTCCTTTAGTGTGGCTCCATCTAGTGGATGCATAATGCAACCGCAGCCACTATTGTAACTTCTATTTTATGGGCCTTATGATGCGGTGCTCCCTATATATGAAATGTTTTGTGCACCTTATACTCCCAAATGACTTAAAGTGCGGAAAATAACGTAATACTGTCATTCAAAACAATTCTACATTGATGATACATCTCCTGTAATGTATGACCTGGAACTTTGACTTTTTAATTCAAAGTTTGACTTTGAATTAGAGCAAAAACAATTCATTGAACTAGAAACTGTCCAAGGGAAAATAAAAGCTGAGAGAGGAAGAGCCCAACTACAAAAAGAAGCTGTTAACCGAAGCGACAGATCATCTGAAAACATGACAGTACTGAACAGTGTGCGCAACGAGACACGATTGTCATCCCGCATCAGCGTGGACTCCCTGTTGGTGTTTTCAGCAGGCAAAGTCCTTCCAGTCATCTCGCTACTATGTCGAAACAGAAGTTTTAGCAACTAAAGCAGGACACGGCCGACAGAAATCGAATGCAGCTGACCTTCCGACAGCACCCACAGGACATTTGTACACTCAGCAGCAGCAATCCTGAGGTCCGGTCAGAGAGCCTTCATGGAATACTTGCAGCCCAAAAAGTTTCATTCCTTCAATGCATTTGTGTGGGAGTGATGAAAAATACAAGAATCACGATAAAGAAAAAGAGCAGAATATTTTTCCTGTTTGCGGCATGAGAACTATTAAAATTTGATTTCGGACGGAGAGAGAATCCTGCGACCCGAGTCTGAAACATTGTGTGGGTCTGACGAATGGATGGAAATGCCATGAATCCGTTCCAGCGCCACATGAAACAAAAAGAGCACTCGAGAGCGTTGTATTTTGTTAAAACATACATCATTGATCCAGCCGTCCTTTTTCAATGCCGCTTATCCTGAAGAGGGTCGCGGGGAGTTGCTGGAGCCGATCCCAGCTGACTTCGGGCGCAAGGACTACACCCTGAACTGGTTGCCAGTCAGTCACCGGGTACAACGACCACACATGCCCACATCCACACCGTCACTGAATTAATATGCCTTTTCCATGAAAAGTTAGACAAATGCGTCTGAGTTTCTCAAGAGTTCCTTTTTTCAGATTTTTGCACCAATGTTCCATTTTTTATTTATGTATTTTTTTGGTCGCTCGAGATGTCTAATGCCACAGGATTGCCACAGGATAGAAGCAACTTGATGTAGAGGGATGCGTGACCTGAAGTGTCAATATGAGGCGGCCATTTTGCATTCACACAATAACAAACGGCAAAATAAACGGTGCTATTTCTGAAACGTGAATTTTTGAAAGTAATGGATTTCATGTGTTTGAGGCCACCGCGTGCGTGTGTGTGTCCACTATTATTGAGATTAAATGACCATCCATTCAATCCATTTCCCTGAAATAGAAATTGATTACAGCTGTTTTCACGTTGCAACCGGCTCATGTTCTAATGTCGTCTCCGTAGGCGATGATTCCAGCGGTTCCGGCAGCGGCGCCATTTGCACCGACGAAGTGTGTTCCCGGGCTCCTCGCCTGGTCGTCCCCGTCACTCAGCGACCCGTGTACCCCTACCCTCCCGAAAACAAGAAGGTGGTGAAAGCCTCAGTCAGTCAGAACCTTCCCTGCATCGTCACTTATCTCCTTTCGCTGCTCGTTTTGCTGCTGCGGCTGCGATAATTGCCAACGAGGAGAGCGGCCAGCTGGGACTGAGGTTGGGACTGGGTTTGGGCTTCTTGAGTGTTGGAAAAGGTGGGGGAGGAGACGAGAGGTTTGGGCGTTAGTTACTCTGCCAAAACGTCACTTTGTGTTAAGAACTTGGACGGACTTTCTTGAGGGTTTGGATGAGAAGAAAAAAAAAATGGAATTACAAGTATTCAAAAATGCGCTCTTGTCTTTCATCTCTCGCTATAATATGACACTGTTAGAGCTGATCGTGTTATGTTTTAATGTTTTCTGGTGCGTGGGGTAATCGGAGATCCAATGTGTACCTAAAAGTGGAACGCTAACACTCCATAGGGAGAGGAAGACGCTCTCATTAATGCATTTCTTAGTCCTCCTTTAATGGCACTTAGTGATTTGACGGTCTTATTTATTTGTTGAGAACTGACCATAGACCCCAGAGTGGTTTAATCACTCCCTAACATTACAATAGAAGTTACATGCTTTTTTTTTTTTTTTAAAGCAAACTAACCAATAGATGCATCAAGTCTCCAAATAAGCACTTTTTGGACCATGTCAGAGGTACGAGTAGCGATGATTCATACTGCCCCCCACTCCCCCACCCCATCCCCAGCTCCCCATCCACCACCCCTTTGGGTCAGCTCTCAAATGACAACAGACTTGTGGGCCATCCGTCCTCACAGGCTTTACAGGTCAGAATCTTGGCTACCAGAACAGAAACTGGCATGCTGTGGTCATGTTGCTGCAGGGCAGAGCTGCAAAGTGCATCCATGCCATGACCCATCCTGACTGTAATTTCACCTTTTGATTGCTCAAATGTCACATGTCCGTTTGCCTCGCTATCATTCAATCTCGATGGCGGACCATAAAATAGTATGGTACAGTATAGCCCTTTTTTTTTTTTTTAAATTAGATGAGAAATTATTTTATTCACCTGTCCTCAAAATTCTTCGCCCTTCTCCCTCAGCCCTCTATTCTTTTGTTCTTTTCGAATCTTTATTTTCGAAAAGGGATGTTTTTGTTTTGTTGTACCCCAATACAGTGTTCCCCCTGTACTCGCGGCAGGGCTGGGTCCCTATCCTTCGCATGAATTTGACTCCCCCCTGCCCCCCAGGAGTTTGTAAGGAGGCAGCCAAGCACTACTTTCGTCTTAAAGCTAAAGTTAAGTCTCCCATTTTTTTTTCCAATATGTTCTATGTGCCTCTACTCGTCTAAACATAATATACTGATTAGTATTGCGTTTGTGGGATGAGAATTAGACTGACAAATTCCACCTGTTTTTAGCCATCTCACGGGGCGGCCATTTTGTCCTATACTGCCACCTGCTGTTGACTGCAATTGACATCAGAAAATGGCACCCCCCAAGGTGGATCAAACAAGTGGATTCTGCTGCTTTATTAATCAACAAACATATTCATCAGAATCCCGTGTTTCGACAAGCAGGAGCACAAAGAACATGTTGCAAAGAAAATCTTGTACTTGACCTCCGCTTTCAATAAGCTCCTCAACTCACTGCACCATCGTTACTTGGCGCTGAGATGATGCCAGAGTACTACTTTTGCCTAAATGAAGCTCCTCAACTCACTTCAACATAGTTCCCTGGCAGTGAGATGATGCCAAAGCACTACTTTTGCCCAAATGAAGCTCCTCGACTCTCTTCTACATAGTTCCTTGGCAGCAAAACGTTTTTCAGCAAATCACGAAATGGACAGCATATGCAAGCAAGTGAATTTGTGGGGGTGGGAGGGGTGCGGGGTGTCACTGCATTTGGTGTATTGATGGTATGCGATCCTGAAATGTGGGAGACACAAGATGGAGGTTGCTTTTAGTTTTCAAGTGCACCATTGCTTGAGCAGCACATGGGGACTACCCACTAAAACTAAACATAAACAACAACAAAAAAAACGTTTTTGAAATGTGTTTCTCTTGGATTATTCATTTGTTGTAACAATGCTTCTTGCCAGTACACTTTGTCTGTTTATGTCCAGGTTTCACAATTCTGTTTAAAATGTGCTAATTCTTCACTGCCTTTGCCAAACACCTTTTATAGATCACTGATTCTTGTCTTCTCATGAACCAGTCCCACGTCACTCAACAGGCCAGGACATGCCTTTTACAGCCACACACATTCAAAGTCACAGATACTCCAGTGTAGAACGTGATGCTGGTGACCCCAGGTGGATCAAAACCACACATGCACCTCACATGCATTTTTTTTTTTAAGTGGAAGAGGCATTGTCACAACAAAGAAGTAATCAAAACACAAGCGTATTTTTTTTTCTGAAAAGAATGAAAAGGACAAAAAAAAAAAGCACCTGTGTCGATAATACTGCAGATCGATGTTAAGACGTCAAGACTTTTGTCCAAGTTTTACAAGCACATTTTTGAATTGTAGCTCTGAAAGTGGGAAGTTGTCATGCGTGTTCGTGCACCACGGATGTGTGTTTGTGTGTTCAATGACTTCTGCCTTCGACTGCCTTTGTCACTTTGTTGGGGTCAAGTTTGACATTAAAAACAGTTGTGAAGAAGAGATTTTCTAAAGAAAAAAAAAACAAAATTCAATAAGTTTTTTTTTTTGCAGCACTTGAGATGAATCAGAATGAGAATGTGAAATTACACATTTGTGTCTTTATTTTGAACGAGAAGGGACTCCAGCTGTGATGGCGACATTCCAATTCAAATACCACTTCCATCTTTAATTAGCAGCTTCACAGCGTGAGCGCTCAAATTCTTCAGCCGCTTCTCTTTGCCTCCTTTCGCCTTTTGATTCTACTCAAAGCCACCCATCCCTTTTTTTTTTTGTTTCTAATGAAAACCTGCACTTTTTATAAGGCCAACATGTGTCGGTTGTCTGCACAAAGACACGAGGCCACCAGTATGCAAAGTCGACACCCTCTAGAGATGACTTATTGATTTGAGGATGGGCGTATGCAAATGAGCGTGGCCCAGCGAGATGTCTATACGGTGAGAACAAAACGAGAGCATGGTTTGTGCTTTAAAGCTGATCTCCAATCAGTAACGGTGCCTCAACCTTCATTTAGGTGGCGCGTTGCAAACACGGATTAAAATAAGTTTAATGCTCCACCGAGTTCAATTTGGAGGGATGAGAAACATCGACATGTTTGGCGTTTTTGTTTTTATCTACCTTTCGGTTTTTATGAGAAATCAGTGGAGAGGAGAAATGCCGGAAAGAGGTTGGAAAAAAGAAAAACAATGCAGATGTCTTGTTTGCTGTTGTATCGAAAATTGTCAATTATAAACATTCTAAGATTTTCAGTGTGTGTTTGTGTGCTGTTTCTTTCATTGCGGCAGCGGTGCTCAAGGGCAACATGTGATTTTTTAAAAGAGGCGTATAGGCCAGATGCCGTGTATGTATTTTAATTCACCTTTATTGATCAATAATTGGAATGAATGCAGCAATTTAAAATATAGCTTGTATTCATCTTAAACACGATGCACTGTATACTGTTTTTAAAACTGCGTTCAATATTTGATTTGATTTATAGTAACTCAAAACACAAACCTTAGAAATGAATACATGTATTTTAACAACCCATTTTAGGAAAAAGAAGATTAATTGATGCACCAAAAACTTAAGTGTTCTCTGTATTATGTATCTGCGACTAGGGGGCGGTGGGCCTGATGTGGCACAAAATTGTGTTGTGGTGCCCAAGACAGATCCCTGAGAGCCCCTACCCAGCCTGTTTTAGATGTCTCCCTCTTCCAACATCCCTGAGCAACACTGAGGGGGTTACGGTTTGCAAATGCCTGTACTGCCACCTAGTGAAATGTTTGGGTTATTACAGTTAAGACCTTATGTTACGGTACACAGGTACATCGACTGACAGAGATGACGTTTACGGAAAAGAGATGACGTACCCGGTACCAAGTTTACTGCCATCTCACACAGGTGCGTGAGAAAGCATATTCATTTGAATAACATGCCCGACAAAGATTTGGTAGTATAATGTTGCAATCTTTGAATAAAGTGATTGTTGTGAAAACTTGCACAACATGAATTTTTGTTAACCTGTTGTTGCTCTTTAGAATTGTTAATGCCATCTTTGAATGAGAAGTTTTATGCAAGAGAACGTTTACACAAGTGTGGCTTGGCGGTATTGTCATAGTATGTGTTTGCTTTTTTGTAGTTCAGCAGTGGATCGTTCCTATCCGCATTTGAAATTTAAAAATAGGCAGACATATGAACTTTTCCTCATTATTATTATTATTATTATTATTATGATCTGGTTGGCTCCCGTGTAGCGCTGAGGAAAAATGACGGCCCCCTCCATGGTTGAAGTTGCCCATCCTTACCTCGTGAAAATTGGACTGCACTATTCAATCCTGAGGACTAGAGAGCGCTGTGGCCTCACCAAAAGCCCACATTAAAAACTGCCGGCATTTTGGTGTGATGGTGGTCCTACTTTGTTGACTGCCGAGTCCACAGATTTATTCGCAGTCTAAATGATATATTATTGCGTTGATTCTTTTTTTTTTTTTCCAAATTGAAATTATAATTAACCAGTAGGCGTTTGAATCAAGTGCCCCCGTCTGTTGTAGGTGCTTCACATTTCAGTGTAGATAGATGATACAGTGTTCATTTATTCGTATGGAACTTTAGCTGGGGCACAACGGTGGCTGACTGGTTAGCACGTAAGAGTGCAGAGGTGCAGGGTTCGATTCCGGCTCTGGCCTTCCACTCTGGATTTTGCATGTTCTCCCCGTGCTTGTGTGAGTTCTTCTGGGTACTCTGGTTTCTTCCCATATTCCAAAAACATGAGGATCAGGTGAATGGAACATTCTAAATTGTCCCTGGGTGTGAGTGTGAAATGTTGTTTGTCTTTGTATGTGCCCCCGATTGGCTGTCAAGCAGTTCAGGGTGTATTCACCCATGTTCCGCGTTATTGCTTCATTTTGGGGAATATTGAGGAGCAATTCATGGTGCTTACTATTCATATGTGCTTCATGGCAATGTGTGTTTGTGACATTTAGGATGTGTGAGCCTACGAGGGACCGATTATACTCCAAGTATCACCTATTGATTTGCTGATCCAGGATTGCAGTTGCCTCCAAAAGGTCAGCGTTAATATCAGAAGGTCCAGCCGTTTGTTTTGCTGTTTTGCTTGAGATGAGTTGGAGATCATTATCTTTGTAATAAATAAATATCAGTGCACTGGTGCGCCATGGCCAGATATCATTTAACACATGCACATCAAAAAACGAATCTAATAAAGAAATTATTTTCAATCTGAGTTGTGTGATGAACTGTAAAGTTCCACGTGCAACTGCGTGCGTGGTTGTCTGAGATGAGGACTCTTTCCTTCCTCTCACTTCAGTTCCAGCAAGCACCGGTCCCACCTGTGTGTTCATCGATCACATCCAAGTGTCGCTCTCGTTTCTATTCCCAATATGTTGGGCTGCTGCTCAGTCCGCTTATGACAGGGCATCAGTAAATGGCAGACAAAGGCCAGATGGATTTGACCCACATGAACCGTGTGTATTGCGTATGCTCAAGGCTGCAACAGCTCCACAATGTCGATGTGAGCTTTGCAGGGAGAGGTGGTGGTGGTGGCGGAGGGGTCGGTGGGCAGGAAAGAGGGATGTTGTTGTCACAGTGTCCCTGTGAAAGCATCAAGGAGATGACAGAGTGGGATGGCCTGTCACGAGGAGCCAGCAGCAAGTGATGAGCTGTCAGCGTTGGCTTTGTTTCTCCTCATTAACGAGTCCGCCTCCAAAATGTACTTTATGAGACTCTCTGGTGGGCCCGTTCATGATAACATGGATTCAAAAATAACAATTTGCCTGGTGTCAAATGTTGGCATGGTCGAAGCCCTTTGTTTGCAGGAGGCACACGCTGAAATGCGAAAGGAGCATCAGGCCATGCGGTTAATGGGAAACTTTTGTTTTAAAAATGGTGCCGCTGGCAGAAACAAAGCAGGTGAAGCGACAAGAACCCTAATTAACCTCATGTGTGATTTGAGCGAATGAAGGATTATTTATCAGCGTCGCATCAGGAGTAAACTGCAAAGGTTTTAGTGAATGAAAAGTGCCAAAATATACATCCATCCATCTATCCATTTACGGATTTGCTTACCCCCCACAAGGGTCGCAGGTGTGCTGGAGCCTATCCCAGCTGTCTTTGGGCAGTAGGCGGGGGACACCCTAAAACTAGTAAATCATATTTTGGGACAATTTTGAGTCTTCAATTAACCTGCAATGCAGGTTTTCGGAATGTGGGAGGAAACCGGAGTACCCGGAGAAAACCCACGCAGGCACAGGCTACAACCTGTAAACCGCACACAGGAAGGCTGGAGCCAGAATCGAACCTTGCACCTCTGCATTGTAAGGCGGACGTGCTAACCAGTCGAGCACCGTGCCTCCCGTGACAAAATATCTAAAAATTGAAAAAATGTTTTTTTGTTACCCCAACAAAATGCTTTCTAGAAAGTGAAAACAAACTGAAGCACATTTCACGCTTACAAAACTAACTTAAAGTAACAATAGTCATAGGGAAAATGTACTTTCTTTTTGTCTATGGACATTAATTGAACACAGTAAAGTACTTTTGTCGTATATATATATATATATATATATATATATATATATATATATATATATATATATATATATATATATATATATATATATATATATATATATATATATATATATATATATATATATAGTGATTGATCATAGGGGAATTAGTCATCCATTTATTAATGTCAGACAATGAATACATTCCAAAAAATTTGAGTTCACATTTGATGGATTACTATTCTTGCCGAGTTCAATTCACATGCAGCAAACTTTTTACAATCTTTTAAATCTACAACAGCTTGGAAAAGCACATATGGACATTTCTTGTCCATTGCAAACAAATGTGGGAAAAAAAAAAAAAAACGAGTTCGAGTTTGAACAGCCTCGCCTCATGCTGGGTTTGGAATATTTAAAATATGCGCCACGCATCCACCATAATGAACTTATTTCCTGAAGCCTCTCTTGAGTCGTGACCCAAAAAAATGCAAAGCACGGCGCACTGCTGAGTCCTGACCTTCTATTTGAGTAACGTGGGTCCACAGCAAATCTGTATTCATCCTTGGCTCTCTACTCATACTGTCAATGGCCAGTAGCCAGACTCGTGAAGATGGATGAAGCCAATGCCCAATAAAAACCAGGCCAGGCATCCCAACAGGCTTGGAACAGTAGTGCACTCCTCTGCCACAAGGGTCCCTGCACTGTCTCTGGCTTTTCATTTTCATTTCTTGTATCAGAGCACTTTTGTGTGGTTGAGCCACAATTGGAACCATCTGTATCCCCTTTGCCTTGTTGGTGCATTTGTGTATTTTTCTCACGCTATCATTTCACTTGTTGATTGCGGGAATCATGTAATCTACACTATTAAAAAAAATATTTAGGGGGGGGGGAAGCATCTCATTGTTTCCATTCCAAATTCTACCCGTCCAGCTCGTACTGAACCATTTTGCAGTTTGCACACAAATTCCGACATTTCCACCAAAATTTTACATTTGTCACAGGAAAATTCCCACATTTTCCACACAATTCCAACATTGAAAAGACAGTTGACCTCATTCCCTGCAAGTTTGATATTTCTTGACCGATTCAAACCATTGCAACATTCAAAATATTCTCCACAGTCCATTTACAGTCATGAGTGTGGAAATCGTTATGGTTTTGGGCGGTTGAGAACCGAAGTGCAGGGAAGCAGGGTGGCAAGACGCGGGGGCGTGGTGAATCTCAAATTTGTTAGCCAGCTTGAGCCCTTGGACACTGTGATGTCATTTTCAGTCGACAGCAAGTGACAAAATGGCCGACCCCTGCGACGGACAACTGGTGGATTCTGCTGCTCTATTCATATTCCACAAACGCAATAGTAATCAGAACACCGCGTTGAAGACAAGTGGGGCCTCATGGAACATATCATTGTAAAGAATATTTTTGACTTGACTTCCCCTTTAAGGTACATCACAAAATGGCATTCATTGTGCGACATTTATATTTTCTATCCGAGTCTGACTGCAAATCACAGCTACACGCCAAACTAAAGGTCAATGAGCGGCGGTCATGCAGAAGGAGAGGATGGCTGCCCGTTTAAGGTCAAGAGTGCAATAAATGTGAGGTCAGCTCACAAGATGCTGAGGGTGAATAAACACAAATACAACATATAATCACATTCGAGGCGCCAAATTCCCATTTTTAATAAACACCCTTATCCTTTTTGTTCTGAATCTGTCCCGGAAGAAATTAAAACAGAGCAGGGAGGCCGCGTGCACTATTGCGACTGAGCTCATCAAATCCACGCGCTTGTTTTAGTAGGCGACAAACTGCACTGTTTGTGTTATTGCGTATGCACATCTGTCTGTGTCGTACATGAGGATGCACGAACGGAAGCGACGTTATTGTTCTTACCTTCTGCGTGCTCTTCCTTTCTCTTCGCCCCCTGGGGCGTGGACAGCAAACAGGAACAGATTGCTGTGTGCTGCTCCTGTTGGCGATGACACGGGGATGTCATGATGACTACTGGTTTCGGACAAAATAAGGCCAGATGGCTATTACGGGGCAATGTCAAAAACAGCACAAAGGGGCCAAGCTGTGATCTGTCATGTTGCACAATGCACAATATCATCTCTATACACCGGTGGAGGGAAGTAAAAAAAACAAAAAAACAAGTACACATACTTTGGTGTAGTACTTAAAGAGATTTTTTGGAGGGCTTTTTGAGGTGGTAGTTGATGTCAAAGTTTGAGAAGCCGTTGGTAAAAATACATCTCACAACAACACATCCTGCAGACCAGGAGAGGTATTTGTGTTCTGGATTACAGGACGACAAAAGCCACCTTTTTGTGGTACCCTGGTACTCTGTCCCTGCAGGGGGTGGAAAAAAAGGAAATTAAATGCACCATCTGTACAGTTGCGCATGCGTACGAAAAAAAAAATTGAAAAAGGGGCGAAGAGGTGGAAATAATGTTCAGTGGCTGTTTAATATCATTTGGAGGAGCGGTTTAATTTACCAAAGCTATTAAGGAGCATTCTGGGAACATGGGAAATTTATGCAGAAGTAAGTGGGCGACTTCATAATTGGAAATCTGTAAAACAAGGTGGAAATGGTGGGTGAACACATTCTACAGTCATTGTGGAATGAAAATAAAATACTACACACTATGCCATGTACTTCTTTCCCCCACTCCATCATCACACACTCCAACAGAATTAATAACAACAATTTTTCACACAGTCAAGGGCTCTGGGTTCCAATATTGACTCACATGTAGGGTTTACATGTTCTCCCTGTGACTGTGTAGGGTTCCTCCCGATACAACAGCCACCGATGTATCAGCACTGTACCAAGCATAAAAGTGCCATTCCAATCATCCTATCTACTTCGCACTCATATAATAATAATAATAATAATAATGATGATGATAATAATAATAATAATGATGATAATAATAATAACCAAATCTTCTTTTCTATTGATTGCTCCCTTCACATCAACACTTTGCATACAGAAGCAGTTGTTTCATTCCCTCTTAATTTTTTTATTTGAAACTTCGTCGTACAATTTTACGGTGTTTTAAAGACTGTAATAATGGTGGTGTTTGTTGTAATGTATTGAAGTGCTATTAATTGGGGAAAAAAAGTTTTAGGAGCATTTATAATGAGATTTACGGTACTCAGGAGTGGTGATTAGTGGATGTAGTAGCAAAACATATCCACCTGAGGGTGCTACTTCCTTTCAGTTCAGCGGAAACGGCTACGAGTGGGTCAAAGAAGTTTGGTGTTTTGACAGCACCGGGTGGGCGGAGCCAAACTTCTGATTGGGCAGCGAGTGCAGGTCGCCGCTGTTGATTGGCTTACAGAGCGTAGAGCAGCTCTTTGAGCAGGCAATGTGGGGTCTCCGCTCGCCTTCCCGGCGTGTCCCTCACCCCACTTTCCCCTCACTCGCAGCCGGCTGCCTGCTCCACCTGAAACACTTGTCCAAAGCGCCCTTGTGACACACTTTGATTACTACGCCTTGAAATGTGACTCCCGACACTGTGGCTATCTGCTGGAGTACCCGCTGTTGATAAACAAAGGATTCCTTGAAGGCGCACCCCACGGGAGTGTTGGCAATTTGGGTGGACAAGCTGTGGAGAGCCAACATTTTGCCATGAGCGTGGATTTGTTTGCGCTCTTTGGCGTGATGCTCATCACTTGTTCAGCAATGGAAGGTAAGACAAACAAACAAAAACAACAGATGTTTATACGAATGGTGTCCGTTGGGATACTTTTATTTGACACTTTGGGAATGTTTTTTTGTGCTCGCTGCTGCACTTTGACGCAGGAGATGCTGGGATGTCATCCACGTGGATCACAGCAGCTTCGTTTTAGTGTATGCTTGCAACGTTCTTTCAATGCATTTCTGTTGATCAAGAGTGCCTTAACACCTGCGTCTTGCTACTCTGTAGTGTTCTTTGTCTCTTTGGGAAATCACCTGCTTACATAGGGATGACCACCTTTTCCGTAAGAATGTTGGAATTGCTGGAAATTTTTCTGAAATCCTGAATGCACCACAATTTATCATTGCTGAAAATGTTTCAAAGAGATGTCTTGCTCGTACTCCAATATTTGGGGAAAAAAACCCCAAACATTTGCCGACCCAAACAAATAGGTACCTACCCTAACAAATAGGTAGGGGGGCCTTTTCATTTCATTTGATCATATGATATATACTAAAACTATGGATTATTAATAGAACACTACAGTGGATAGCACACCTTCGCCACAATTCTGTAGTTCGGAGTTTGAATCCTGTGTATAGTTTGCATGATCTCACCAATTCATGTTAGGTTCATAGAACATTCTAAATTGTTCATAGGTGTGAATGTTAGTCTGGAAAGTTTGTCAATATGTGCCCTATGATTGGTTGCTACCGATCTGGGGTGCTCCCTGATGCTCGCTCAATGCCAGCTGGTATAGGATGCAACATAGAAGATGGATGGCATATATTTAGGGGTGTGCTTCTCTCCAAAAAAGAAATTTGACATAGATCTTGATGCATGGCGTTGTGATCCTCTGAAGTGTGAGGCCGTTTCAAATGCTCTCACAAGGCCATGAAAAGCCCACAGGCCATACGTTCCCCATCACCGCTCTCTATCATAACAATCGACAGTGCAGTCTGTCTTTGTATCTCGGCCACCCTCTTTTATTTCTCTCTCACACACCCACACACCCACACACACTCTTATCTGCGCAGGAAGCCATAGTGTTGCCATAAGAAGCTAATGTGTCCTCTCTTCAATGTGTTTTTCATTTCCGCCTCGGGACCCTTTGGGACACTCTGCCGTGGTCAGACATCCACAGTATCTCCTCTCAATTTTATCGCGCGCTTGCGCTTTCATTTTGAAGTCAAAATAAGAATTTATCATGCAGCAAGACAAATAATGGTCTGATCCCAACTGTCTAATTCTTCCACTGCGGCTTCTGTGTCTGCGCTCGCCAACTTTGCATGCAGTTTGAGGAAGCGACGGGTCAGTTATGCTATTCAGATTAGTGCAGGCTGTGCAGAAAGGGGTTGCGTGTTGTCTATTTGAAAAGATGGTGAGGTTCTGAAACAGATGGGGAGGGACGGGGCTCCTGGGGTTACCCCGGTAACAAGGATGAAAGCTATTTCCTTGTTTGGGTCGCTAATTGAAACGAGCTTGTTCCACAGGCAGGTTCAAATCTGATCTGAACTCCAATCTGTTGCTCTTTTCATCTTCTCTTTTTTTTTTTTTTAATGTGTGCATGTGTGCCTGCATCTGCGTGTGGGCGTAGCATTGAAAAGTTATATGATCACTCGCACTAATCTATTGGGCCTTAAACTGACTACTCTGCACGCGTGTCTAAATTTCATTTTGAGAATTTTAATTAACATTGCTGTTCAATCCCGATTGGATGGCATTCATCCAAAAGTGTGAAAAAAAAAACCTGCAGTGGTGTATCCTCCTTATTCGTCTCCTTGGTGCCTCTCCCTCTCCCACTCAGTCACCCCCAATTTCCTCACCCCCCCCCCCCCCACCCCACTCCCCAACCCCCACGTCTTCCTCCTGCTCGCACTCACTAACTCTACGGTGTGTGGTTCTCGCCTGACACGGTCGTAATTCTCCATTGCTTGTTTCTGTTTGCCCTTAAACCAATTAGGCTTAAATAAACCTGCCCATTTAACGGCCTGGAACCAAACGCTTGGGGGAGGGACCAGGGATATGGTACAGCGGTAGACTGGGTGTGGAAAGTGAGACAAGCAAGGGGCCGGCGGGAAGAGGGCGGGGGTCATGGGAGTTTCAGATTGGCTGTATGCGTGTTTGACAAACAAGCAGAAATTGAGCAAGACTGTATAATTACGGGAACTCTCTTATCCGACATCAATGGCTAAGCTAAGATGCAGATTTATTTGGATAGCAGATCCTTTAGTAATGAGCCGCAACCGGTCCCTCTGAATGATGTGTTACGAACGGAAGTGCCTTTTACGGAGGTCTGCGTCGATGTGGCTTAACTTCCCAGAACTGATTTCAAGTTGGCTCTCTCTAGATGGCAACATCCTTATTAATTATTATTTTTTTTACGTCTGAAATTTTATATGACAGATACATTTCATGACAAATGTAGTTATGGTCACGTGATCCACAAGGTCAACTCATCAAAAGGTCAAGTGAGCCGATTTGGAACCCCTGTTGAATCCCCTTTTCCAACATTACCTGTTTTGTTAAAGTTTGACCGAATAGTTCTTAAGATATAAGTGTTCAAAGGAAGTGGACACACCCCTGTTGCCTACAATTTCAAAATTCGGAGGGTCGTAGCTCCCGAAATCCCTGCTCCGATTGACCTAAAATTTTAGATTTTGTGTTGTCCTATCATTATCAACAAGCGCATCAAATTTCATTCAAATCAAAATCCGCTTGGTGAAACCCACCAGGTGATTTGTCAATGATGTGAAAGGAAAAGCTAAATGTATACAATTCACTTTCAATTTGGGGATTTCATTGTGAAAGTTTGAGACTTTTAACGTGAGTGGTGTGGATTTTCAGGACTGTGGGAATTATTGGGATGTGGAAAATAGTTGCCCAGATGTCCTGAATGTCGTTCATATCTTGAAGCTGGATTGGTTTGAATTGGTGGACGAATGTAGAAGGAGACGTGCATCAAAAACGGTGCAGTAAATGTTATTATCATTTTTATTTTTTTATTTTTTGGTGCAGAAGAACATGTGTGAACGCACCTCATTATTCATTATACAGGTAAACTTAGCTTTATAATGCACTTTTCAATAGCCCCAAGGACACTCACTTTGGAGAGTGCAAAAAAGAAAAAAACATTAAAATGCCAAAAATAAAAATAAAATTTAAAAAATCAGACTCGTTGAGCTGAATCCATGACAGCGCCGGATGTGGCCTTCGTTACCAGACTAAAATGAAGTTCAGCATCTCACTGAACTGTTCTTTCCGCTTCAGGTGGTATCGTTCAAAAGACACACGTTTATTTTCCCCACAGGCGTCACTGCTGAGACCACCTCATGCAGAATTCCATTTTCCTCCCGTTTTGTACCGCTGTGTGCCTCACGTACAGTTAGTTGCCTGCCATTACGGTGAGCAGCGGCAGCCGACATGGCCTCCTTCCGTAATGGAACCTTATTTTGCTCAAAGTGAAAAGACCGCCGGTGTTCCGCTGCGCTCAGGTGGCCTTGCTGGCCGTGGCAAAGCCCCGCGCCGACCCCCCCCGCTTACTTCTTGTGTACCTGCGCCATTCTAAATGTGATGCCCGTTGTGTAAAAGTACTGCCCTCATATGCGGGTGCTGGGAGCCTGCGCTAATGGCGTGAGTGCGGATTGGTTTCATCACAATATCATTTTTCACTTAAAAAAAAAAAATCTGCAGCATTGATGTGAACTGTAACTCCTCACTCACCCTGGTGGTTTGTGCACCACTTCAAAACGCTGCATGCATATGCACGCACACACACACACACACACACACATACGCGGGACCCCTAGCAGCTCACTTTACCCCAGAGATATCTGAGCCCCTCGGAAGGCCAGATGGCGGATGCTAGTCGGGTGTGCGTGTGTTTGTGCATACGTGTGGGTGCATTTTTATTTATTTCTTTTTTAAACAATCTGTGTATTGTTACTGCGCTCATTTCCAGGGACTGCGGGGAGCATGACAGCGGTATCGGCGCACTGTACTTACTCAAGTGATTTATGATCCAAGAAATCCAGTTTGGTTCTTTTCAACAGGCTTTTATTTATTTTTTTTGTTTTTTTAAATCAAACATGGGTCAGTGCCTTAAAATGTTGACAAATACAGTTCCGTACGCCTTGATTTGGTAACCAGATGTTGAATAGTCAACTCAAATTAGTGCACAAATAATTATAAACGGCGCAGAATAATAATGCATCTGCAGTATCGTAGTGAAGTGCTTTACAATTGGGTTTACTTCCATTTGTCACTATCTGTCAGTACATAATAATTGAACCGCGCGCTAAAGTTTTTCGGGACCTAAAGACGGATGCTATGCAGTCCTTCGAATGGTCGACAGAGACTCATCATTTCTGCGGGATACAAAGCTAGGTCAGGTATCAAGGGTTTTACCATTTCAAATTGTACCCCGGCGAGTGAACCGCGACTTTGCCATGTTTTTGTGCCCAGCGGCAATCCAGTTCCAGACTACAATTCATACGATCCGCTCTTTGTGGCGGACTTTATGTTCCTGTTGCTTTTCCAGTGTCCTCCACACATTCCTCCCTCTCGAGATTAGCCGCAGCGATGCCATCAGGTTTCAGCCGCCTTCCCTCATGTTGCTCCGACCTTATCGTGGCAGCTGGCTTAGAGTGTGTATAGGGTCTAAATCCCGATCAGTCCAATCCCCGGAATGAGTAAGACTCGCTGCATCACCAACCACCGAGACATATTGCCGCACAGGAGCGAGGGGCAGTGTGTTGGGGGGGTGTATCGCCTCAAACTGTGCGAGTCATCTGTTTCCCGGTAAACCCACGGGAGCACAACCCAAGCACAAAAAAAAACAACCCCCCCCAAGGACACGCCTGTCAATTCTATTTGATGCGTACCCAACCTGGAGATAGAACCTCTCAGAGATGCACTTGCTGGCAAACGGCGGCGCGAACAATTGATTCGACGCCACGACCCGTCTTCTCAGACGGATGCCAGTCAGGCGAGCGTTTTTTCAGACAGCAAGGAAAGCCTCGTGTTGAGCAGAGAGTCGAGAGGATAAGGCCTTATCAGATTTTTTCTTTTTCTAATTGTTCGTGAAGTGTGGCTCGATGCTAAGAGCCATGGATGCGCCCCAATCTATGTAAGCGGCTTGTGATCAATATCGTATATAGTACGAAATTTTATTTGGCCGCCTTTCCTGGAACTGTATAATCTTCTATCTATTGACTATTTTTTTACTAACTCCATTTTGCTCATTCTGGAGCCACACACAGACATCCTTCGGGGCTGGGTTTTTTTTTTTCATATTTTTTTTTAATCAAACGATGCAACAAAATCACATTTCCTTCAACCTAACTTAACCTTAACCATCCTGCCAACTATATTTACTTTTTTACTTGTTAAACTGATGATATGATGTTGCAATTAAGACTACAGAATACGAGGTTGAAAGGGAAATTGTCAGCAGCGAGTGATGCAAAATTTGAAAAGAAGATAACATGGAGGAGGTCTTTGGTTTTCGACGATATTCCGTTCCTATGGCGACGACGTAACCTCCAAGGAACGATTTTATACTTCCAGGTCAGCACGTACAAAGTAACATAAAGAAAGCCGAGTGATGGAGAATAAAGCAGTGTGCATTTGAAATCACGTGGCCATCTCTATAACTGTAAGTCTGTCTATAACTAGACAGACAGATAACTCCTTCAATGACCACACCGTGGCTATTTCTTCCGGTTTATTCACCAGTGAGTCAAGAAGGTGTAAAACTGGAACAGACAGACATAAAAACACTTACACGTTGCAACGTAAAACGTGGTAAAACAATGTGCCCCACTGGTCTGACATGTGACGAACGCGTGGCTACGCTAGTGTAGCTAATGCTAACGCGCCAATACGCTAATTTGCTAATCGCGATGCATCAATGCGAACAATAGAAACGCCCCACAAATGTAAATCTACGGTGAACACACCCCACGAATTAATAATATGGCATACGTTTACACAAAATATTTACATACAGACTGTGCTTGGCCCACGACACGAAGTTGCAGTCCATCGTTCGGAGGTTCCCCGTGCAACGCTAAACCGGAAATGTCTCACTCCACAACGTCCGGTGTGCCCTTCACAATAACGAATCAACCTTACAAATAAAGCAGCTCTGTAGCTATAGAAAATAGGAAAGAAATGTAACATGGCTCATCAGGAGCCAGAACAATAACGCAAAGAAATTAAACGACACCATCGCAATAGGGCTGAAATGATGGTCATAGGTGCAAGCCGTCGCACTTCTGATTAAATCAGCGGCGTCTTGCCTGCTGTCTTTTCCTCATGGACACACACACTTGTGACGTGGCCTCATATTCATTTCTTTGACGCATACCCTCACCCCCCCTTGCCTTGTTTATATCCAATACTGATTTATACTTGTTGGACCTCAAAAGGGAGACGAGCCCCTGCCGATGTAATTGGGCTACGTAAGCACACACTTGCAGCTGCGACACTTCCCGAGACACACACACACACACACACACATACACACATGCACACACACACAGATTGCTGCGATTTTGTACAGA
>CAAKHF010011699.1:0-23438 GCA_901007745.1 Hippocampus kuda
GCATGTCTCGTATTCAAATGTACAACGTAATTATTTTTGTTGCGTGTTTAGTTTTACAACAAACCCCAAATGGAGTGTCACTTGAAAGCACTCTCAGGCAAGGCAGAATCTCACACACGCACACACACACACACACACACACACACACGTGAACATCTTCCTCCTTCTCCTCCTCATCCTCGTCACGGTCGTACCCGCGACTTCTCCTCCAGGCGCGTCATCATGACAACAGTAGAGGTGCGCTGCTCCCACACGAGCCTCCAGAAGTCTCCAAGGGTTTCGGGCAACGGTCCCTGCGTGGCGATGTAGGCGTTCTGCTTCCTGTAGCCATCCACGTAATTGGCGTTGATGTAGTCGCTGCCGGGAACTCCTGCGAAGAGGAAGCGTTGGAATCAAACGAGCGGCGTCGGACCCGCAAAGCGTGAGGTGGGTTGGCGCTCACCATCCACGGGTGTGAGGAGGACTCGGGTGTGGTCATAGGCGATGACGTTGGCGTAGCGATTCTTTGGCTTGTTGATTTCCATGTTGGAATGTTCCCATGTGAACTGCTGACCGGGGTCAATGGACTGAAGGGAGGCATGCCAGCGACGCCTTGGTTAATTGCATCCGTCGGAAAATTCTTTGGATTCACGGCAATTACAATGCAATCGCCATGTGATACGGTTCACTACTGCTGTACTATGCTTCATCCCAATTATGATGTGATAAGATACGATTCAGTTAGGTTACGATATTGTTCACTAAAATACAAGACGCTTATTCCAATTATGATGTGCAAGATTTGGTCAATAACGTTTGAGCCATTTGTTCTTCAAGGTGTGCGTGTGCGTGTGTGCGTACTACCTCGTACTCCTGCGAGAAACGCAGGCCGTCGTTGGCCTTGAGTCGATCGATGTGGTCGGCCAGGTCGCAAGCGGCGATGGGAGGATGTTGTCTCATTCCTAGTGGAGGGATAACACATATGATGAGGAAAAGACTGGAGCTGACATCGGAAACACACACACACACCCACACACACAAAGCCGGCCCAAGACATTCGTGAACTAGGTGGCCCTAAGAATCATTTACGATGTAATGGAAGAACATGCTTGTCATATCTGTAAAACGTGAAGGGGAAAAAAATGCTATTTTGGTCCAGATTTTCTACTAAATATAGAGGAAAAAATTCCAATGGACACACATAATATCCTTTAGTGGCCCCCCAAAACTGATGTGGCGGGCCGGATCTGGCCCCGGGCCTTCAGTTTGACACCATTGGCTGATCTTTAGTATAATATAAAAAAACTTATGAGTGATTGGCTGAATCGGAAGGCCCCCAAATCAAATTTTGCTGAGGTCCCAAGTGACAAGTGGGCCGGCTCTGGGTGAAAAGAATGACAACTAACTTGGTGTGGTTGGACAACTGAGAGTGCCGCCACCTGTTGGAAGGAGGGGAAAACGTCACAAAAGGGGTCAGTGGACTGGTGAGGTGAGATTTGGAAATTGTATTTTCAACACACAGCAGCTCGTCAGTCAAGATCAACAATGTGTGCTTGGTGTGTGCGCACCTTGCGTCTGATAGTTGAGCCTCCTCATCTCCACGGGGTCGGACGAGTGGGCCAGCAGCGAGTCCTTCACGCCTGCCATGTGCTCGTCTTTGGACGATGGAGACGTTCGCTTCCTGGTGGAAAGAGACCAACAGCAGTGAATTCAGGAGCATCGAGTAAAGTAGCTTTGTAAGCACCATTCGAAAAGTAGCTCTGCCTTTGAATGAAGCAGTCGTGGCATTGTATAACGTATGAATAAAGTAGCAATGGAAGATTAGGAGCGACAAAGTACAGTAGCATTCAAAAGAGTAGCATTGCGTCATGTAGCATTGAAAAGGTAGCACTGATAAATTAGCATTTCCAAAAGTAACATAGAAAAGGTAGCACTGAATAAAGTAGCAACCGTATTAAGACGAGTACGAGGAGGTTGTAAAAAGAAGCGCTCGCTCACCTTTCTTGTTTGCTGCGTCCAGAGAGACAAGAGAATCAGTTCAAAGGTCAAGCACGTAACATTCAAGTGCGAAAACCTGACGCTAACTGTTCTGTAAAATACAGCTGCAATGCAGCAATGTGTCATCCAGTGCCGCTCACCTCTTGAAGAGAAGAATGGCGATGACGATGATGACGATGAGGATGACGGCCAGCACGGGTCCCATCACCCAAAGCATCTCGGGGTCCTCCGAGTGGCGCACCATCCCGATGTGGAGCTTCACCAGGATGGCTTCCGAAAATGGACTGGCCACCAGCGTTCTCTGCTGCAAATGGGCCAGACATCAAATGCTAACATTTAGCATAGAACTGCCCAACAAAGAAGACTATTTCACATTTTAGATTTTTGTCTTTGTTTGGCTTTTTATCTTGTTTTCTGCCCACGCTTGTTGCTGTCCGTATTTTGTTTTTTCGCGCAGTGAAAAAGATGCTAACATTTAGCCAGCTAGCACAGCCACGTGGTTCCAAAATGGAGACTCTTACAGACTCGCGTTCCGTCAGCTCGGCCAGCACGAAGCATCGGTACTGCCGTTGCCCTGGCAACGCCTTGTTGCGGAAGCCGTGGTAGACGTGGCCGTCACCCAGCGTGAAAACCTCGGGAAGCGAGTCCAGCCTGGCCGCCACGTACGGCTGCAGGAAGTTGCTCTCGGGTTGCCTCCTCTTCCTTCGGGCGTCATATTCACCTTGCAGGAGCTGCATGAAAGATGAAAAAACTTTACTATGGTTGAGAGGCTCCCATGTCGACAAATGTTTAGAGCAAGTTATGAGCCTTCATGAACCTTTAGGGCCACCGTACTTCACCTTGTTTTGGGCAAATGAGCTAACATAAGGCATGTCTAACAAACCACATGCATTCTGTTGCTGTCTTGTGAAAAACATGTATGTCCATTTCATTCATTTTGAAAAAATGTTTATGTTAATGTAAAAAAACCCCATTTAAAACAATGACAAAAATGGACATCTGTGTTTTTCACAAGACAGCGACGATTTGATAGCATCTTCTACGGTATGTTGCTTAGGCTGATTCAGGATGTACTTAAATTGGTTTCTTTTTCTTCTACTTTGTTTTTTTTTCAAATGCCTACACATGGTTACGAGATAAAAGCTAACGCTAGCTACCAAAATATGCTATTGTTTTGATTGTCATATGTTGGTCATTCACCTTCTGATATTACCCGCACCACATCTAGGTCAAATATTGAGCCTTTAAGCACCTTTAGGACCACAGTACTTCATCATGTTTTTGACACAGCAAACGAAAACAAAACAGGGGTCACACTCACCGCTTGGAGATCCATATCGTCAGGGTTCTCCCACTTCAGGGACGCTGGGGTGACCGGAACCACCACGACGTAGAACCACCTGTTGTGCACAGTCCATTCGTAACCGACATTCTAACGTGCATTTGTAACGTAGATACATAATCTACATAACGTACTGTAAACCAGGAAAACGCAGACCTGAACGGGGTTCCCGGCGGGACCCCGGGCAGCCGCAGCATGACTTTCCCGCCCTCCTCCACATCCTGCGGATACTCTGAAGGTTTGTTCAGGAGCAGGTCGGGAGCGGTCCGGATGGAGACCTGCTGTTGGAGGCCGCCGGCGCTGTTCCCGCGGCTCATGAGCACAAAGGAGTATTCGGTGTCGGGTGTGAGCTGCGTAATGAGCTTCCTCTTGTGTTCGCCGCGCACCTCCACGCTCTGCTGGTTGTAGAGGATCTGCCGGAGACGACATCGTGGCCACTATGACGTCCTCATTCCTGCTACCATACTGTGAGCGGACACTTTGCAGGGAGCCTACCTTGAGGGGCACCTCAGACTCAAAGATCTCAGGAACATCCCAGGTCAGCAGCACGGATGTTTTCGTCACTGCCTTCACACCAAAGTTCTTGGTGAACACTGACGGAAAACAAAAGGATTGATCATTTGTTTTCATTGGACAAAAGTTCAAGGCAGTAAGTCCATTTTGCTGTTTTGGAGCTGACCGGGCATTGTGGTAGACATGGTCCTGCTCTGTATGCTGGGGCTGAGCGGTCCGCCGCCCTTTGCGGTGAAGGCCTGCACCCGGATGTCGTAGGTGGTGTCCGGCTGCAGGCCGTTCAGGCTCATGTGCGTTTCCGCGGTGGCGTCGGAGCTCTCGTTCTGGCTGTTGATGTCGCGGTACACCACCACGTACTTGACGATCTTCCCGTTACGCTCAGCTAGCGCGGGCGGCTCCCAGGCCAGTCGAGTGGCCGTGGCGGTCAGGCCCACCACACTCAAGTTGAGAGGGTAGCTGGCGGGAAGGTCCTCGGGAGTGCTGATTTCCTTCACGTACTCTTCGCCGTTGCCCGCTCGGTTCTTGGCGCACAGTTTGAAGATGTACGTGGCGCCTTTGTGGAGGCCGGTGACGGTGAAGTGGTCGTCGGTCTTGTGGAAGTCTCTGACGGCGAAGGCGTCCTCTTCGGCCCGCTTGTACTGCAGCCGGTAGCCCATGTGCTCGCCCACCATCTCCTTGGGCGGCTGCCATTGGATCAGCGCCGTGTTGCCGATGGTCGTGCTGATCATCATGGTGGGCTTGCCCGGTACTGTAAATGAAATCCAAGGACCCTCGATATGATGACAACGTACGGTTTGTTTTCAAATTCGTAAATAATCAGAATACTTCCAGGTGGCAGGAAAGGGAGTGACTAGCACTGAAGTGGAATGAAACAACTTATATGTGTTGAGGGTGACACCACCAAATATAAAAACAGTGTATTTTTTGTTATTGGTTAGGTTTCTGAAACTTCGAATGTCAATTCGAAGTTTCGGTGCCATCAGACAACACCGGAGCTTTTGCCACCTGGGAGTACGTATGAGGTCACGGTGAAATATCCCTCGGTGCGCACCGCACCTGCCCCCGTGGTGGTGACCAGCCGGGCCTTGCTGTGGGCGCCGTCTCCCTTGGTGGTGTATGCCGCCACCGTCAGTGAGTAGCTGGTCTCCGGCAGCAGGCCCGACAAGATGGCTTCCTGTCGGGAAAGGAAGTGAACACTTTGAACAAAATCTACTGGGACACGACGGCGAAAGGGAATCGAATAACGGTTCTTTTTGAGAAGTGGTTCCCCGCATTTGGATTAATAGAAATCATTTCACTCCCTCACTCCATGACAATTCAATCAATAAGAAATTGGCTCGATAAGTAGTATCAATAATGTAGTTGAAAGCACAAATTTTTAAAAATCAATTCACATCCCTGGACACCAGCAGGAAGTGAAAAATGGAGAAAATGAAGGAAGAGCTGTTTAGCCACCAGGCAGGTGAACGACGTTGTCAGAGAAATGTTGTCTGTACAGCGTGTACAACATCCAGACATCAACTCTGAAAAACTCAAGAAAAAAAATCGTAATTTGTTGTTTGTTTGGCATTTGAGGTCCAGTGAATGCAGGTGTGTTGAAAGAGGAGGCAGGTGAGGTCACAGTAAGATGGCAGCCGGCGCTGGAGCAGAACGTTCCGCCGGTGGTCTTGGCCGCGTTTTGTTTTGTTCACCTGGGGGAGCGTCGCAGCCGATTTGCAGCGTTCCCGTCTCATCCCGGCGAGCCGCAAAATCCAAGGCGTTGCGATGAAAGCCACGCGCCTGCCGTGGGTGTCTCTCCGGGGACCTGTCTCACGGCCTCAGCCTGATAAGTTTAGTGGCGCCCCCTGGCTCTGCTGGTGCTGACAATGACGCTGATCAAAGGCAACGCGCAGATTTCCACTTCACTTTACACACACGCACCGCATCCACTCGGCGTTACAGTGAAGGGCTAGCCACACCTGAGCCCAAAGTGCTAATAAACATTAGCACACAACAAATAGATTTCGCCACTAATAATAGGCAATGAAGTGTGGCGCGTGGATTGCCTGCAGCCCACGTCCTATGTTGCATTCAGTTGGAAGTTTTTTTTTCTCAATAAAATCGCTCAATTAACTCAAATGTATTCATTAATTGATCTTCAAAATGACCACGTGACATCACGTCCAACCACTAATGACTGACATGTATATACTCATGGACATGACATGATGTAGAATGTCGTCAGACAAATGGAATCCGAGTCACGACTGACTGCGTGAACCTTTAACGCTGTGGTGCGCCGGCGCGGATGAAGATGGCGGCGGAGCATGAGCGTGGAGTGATCAGATAAGATCGGTCGCCATCAAGCTGCTCGCTCTAGCTCCCAAAAACAAAACAAACTGTTCATGTGACCGAAGCGTCGCCACTGAGTGTGTCCAAACAAAAGCGAGCGCAGAAAGATCCTGAGATAACGTGAAAGGATTCAAATGAATTGTAAAATGACCACTTTATTCACGTATATTTCTGTCTTGATCGAATATGGTCAAGCAGAGTCCGTGGTCTCTGAGGCCGGCTCAGTCTCCTGTCACCAGGATTGAGGTCACCGAAGTGGTTAAAAAGCTTTTCGGTGGCAGAGCCCTGTGGATGGATGAGATCCATCAGAGTTCCAAAAGAATCTGGATGTTGTGGGGCTGTCCTGGTTTGACACGCCTCTGCAACCTTGCGTGCACATCACGGATGGGGCCTCTGGACTGGTGGTCCCCTTTCACATGGGGCCTGACCAACCCGATAAATGACAGACAGACAAACAGATACAGTTGATGGATGGCTAGCGAGCTAGCTTTCTAGATAGATAGCTAGTTAGCTAGCTACATAGCTCGATAGATCTATCGCTAGATAGCTAGCTCGCTAACTAGCTAGCTCGCTACATAGATAGACAGACAGACAGACAGACAGACAGACAGATAGATAGATAGATAGATAGATAGATAGATAGATAGATAGATAGATAGATAGATAGATAGATAGATAGATAGATAGATAGATAGATAGATAGATGCTTTATGAATCCCTAGGGAAATTCCAGGTGTGATATTTCACACTGTATGAGCATGAGATGATTTCCTGACTCTTTTCTGTAATCATGCTATTTGTTTTCAACGAGGACGTCTCAGAGGAGACGCGGTGCGTGCCCTCAGACAAAAATGAGATGAGTCAGATTGTTCGGGTGCGCGTTGGACACGTCTGTGCGTGTCTCGCTCTTCCTCCACCTCATCCTCCTGGCACCCCCAGGCCACGTTCCATTACCCTCATGCAGGCTGATTCTTATCGGCTTTGCCAAAAAAGAAAAAGGAGAGTGGGAAAGTCCGAGCTCATCCCCTAGTTTTTGCACACGGTTTGTTTCCAGGGTGACTTTTCTTGGTGTGACTTGACGGAGCGTCTTTGCTTTCTTTTCTTTTCTTCTGTTTCATTTGGCTTGCATGTGTTTTGTGGCAGCAGGGCAAGATTTATGTCCAATAATTCCACTTGCCCCAAAGGGGATAGCCAACAATAGACTAATTGTGTCTTCTTGTGTGCATATTTAGAAAACGTCCAAGCTCCTCTGCACTTCTCTTAACTTTCCATTCTCGGTGAATGTCCCTATACTTTGTATGAGCTTCACATTTTCTTCACTTCCTGTTGATGTCTGAATACTTTTGTCCGACCTCCAACATTTTCCCAATAGTTTCATTCTTAACTTTCTGTCCCAATACTTCACATTTTTTGTAGCCACCCCTTCCTATTTTTGTCTATTGCAGATTTTCACTTATTTTAGTGTTGTAACAGGACCGTGTCTAAATACTTTTGTCCAAGCTCTGTATTTTCTTCACTTCCTTTCGGTGTCCCAATATTTGTCCAAACTTCACTTTTCTCATCGTGTAATTGTCCCAATAGCTTTGTCGAAACTTATATTATTGACACAGGAAGTAGGACGTTGTACCTCTACTTTTGTCCAAACATCACATTTTTTTGATTTCACAGTTTGGGACACCGTTTTCCCAATTCTTGTGTGTCATTTGCGAGCAACTCGGGGCAAGAAGGCAAGTGTCGATGAGCTTGGAAGTGAAAGCAAGCGAGGACGGTCGGTGTACCTGAGCGTCGGGGTGGGCGACGTCCATGATGAGGGGCTGGCCGTGAGGCTCGCCACGCTCCATCCTGGAGTAGACGATCTGGTAGCCTCGCACGTGGCCATTCTGCCTGATGGACAGCGGCGGCTTCCAGCTCACGCGGACCGCAGTGGCGTTGACGGCGTCCGCCTCCACTTTTCTGGGTGGCGCGCCGGGCACTGAACAACAACAATAAAATGATTTAATAAAATGTGTTCAATCATTTCAAAAAGCAGAATGTTACATTTGTTCAAGCAGAAAAGCAGAAAATTAAATATAATATTTGATTAAATATATGGAATTCAAAAAAATAAAAATGTTGAATGTGCTTAATGTGATCAGGCATATTTTTAAAAATCACGTCAAGAATAAATGTGATTAGTCAAATAATACAAACATGTTATAATAAGTAAATTCTATGTATATTTTAAAGCACCAGATTAAAAGTGTTAAATGACTAAAATATTTTTTTGTTTTGTTTTTTTAGCACAAATTAAAAATGAGTAATTACTAACTAAAATTAAACTAAGCCAACAAACTAAAGATCAACATTATCAATATCCATCCATTCATTATCTGAACACCCCTTCAAATTTTCAAGGAAATCGATTTGAAAACAACAACAGTTTTCTTCCTCCCAGCAGGACGTAAAAAGGTCTTCGGCCTTTGAGGTGACGTCCTCCCGTCCACGTACCATCCTCCTGCGTCCTGACACGGACCGGCGGACTCGCTGGTCCAGGCCCGACATCGGTGAGTGCTCGCACCCACACGGTATATTCTGTCCACTTTTCCAGACCCTCCAGGACAAAGCTGCGCACGTCTGCGCCGATGCCCAACACCTGGTGGCGCTGCGCATCCTCCCTGGCCAGCGCGTGGTAGGTGAGGGAGTAGCCGGTGACGGCGGTGGCGTCATCGTAGGTCCTGGTGGCAGCCGGCGGCGCTGCCCAACTCACTTGGATGCTGGTGGAGCTCAAGCTGAGCAAGCGGACGTCCTGGGGGGGCACCGAGGGGGCTGATGGGAACACAGACACATCATGGAAGACGACATGCTAACATGGAAACACACAAAAGTATGCACACATGGTGAAATGGCACAAACACACAGCGCGGCAGGGGAGTGAGGACTGGCTGGAGATGCCGGCACAGGTCAAAGGTCATGGCGTGACACAGTTAGCAATGAGCTAGCTTGAAGCTAGAGGAACATGGTGTCCTCTTGTATTTGGTCTTGAAGAGTCCAGCGACGGTTTGATCGGGATCGCTTAGCAGTGTGGTAAACTAGCACAAATCCAAAGGAACTTTTGCCACCTTCTCTTCAATCTTCAGGACCTAAGGAACATTTTGGTACCTTGTCTTTGATCTCAGGTACAACAGTGAGTGTTTATAATCCAGTTAGCAGTGTGCTAACCAAGCAAAGATCCAGAGGAACAGGTTGTAAACTTGACTTCGGTCTTGTCGAATCCACCGGGAGTTTCAGGGCCAAATATCACTGTGCTCATCTATCACAGATGCGGAATAACATGTGGTCTTCTCATCTCTGTCCTGTAGAGTCCAGTGAGTGTAGAAAGTCAAGTGACTGCTTCAGGAAAGGTTAGCAGCGTGCTAACCCAGAATGGATCGAGAGGAACACCCCTGACACACAAACCAGGAAACACATTTTGCACTTACTGGTTCGGGCGGTCCTGCACTCGATGGGTCTTGTGAAGACTCCTAAGCCCGTCTCAGACCTGGCGGCCAGGGTGAAGACGTAGACGGTGTCCGCTTTCAAACCGTCCACGGCGTACGATCCGGTGGGCTCAAAGGCCACGCTGTGCTGCCGGAGCACAATCAGCGTGCATTGTCAAATGTCAACTATCTTGGATCTTCGAAGTCAAGGTTGGGTAAACTTTGGGGCTCAATTGCCACTTTTGACGTTTTTGTTTTTTTAAACGGGGCTGGCTCATTTGTTGATATTCACATGTTTTCAAATTGCTATTTAATAATTCATCTGCTTCTTCAGCTCATCACATACAAATGTTTTTGTGGCCCTCGGGCTGTATCTTGAAATGGTAAAGATGAACGGAAAGTCCATCTACCTTCTCATGGGGGTCGCTGGCCTCCCAGTAGCGCAGCTCATACCCGACGATCGGGTCCTGGACGGGCCAGAGCCATGACAGCATGATGCGAGAGTCCAGCTCGGCTTCGGCCTCCAAATCCGTTGGCTGAGCAGGAACTGAAGAAGCAACAGGAAGAATCCGCGTTTGATTTATGAGGGTGTGAAAAGGTGCACCGTAGTAATAAATCAAGAAGGTCACTTGACTTGGTTGGTGGCTTTTATCTTTCAAATGCAGTGTGTTGTCGTTTTTCTCCCGGCACAGCAAGTTGGAAATGTTTTTTTTTTTTTGGTTATCTTACAAATTCAGTCTCGAGCCACCTGAAGTCCTGACCGAGCCAGTACAAGTTTCACAAATAAATACAATGAAATATGTATATAACGTATGAGTTCGTGTGATGAGCTATTATATGATACAGTATGGCAGGGTATAAAATTACTTTTGAAGTATGATATGGCACCGTATACAACGGTCGGGTCTAAGATGATACAATATGATACGATCAAATATGATATGCTATAATTTCGGTGTCATATGTTATGGTATGAGAGGGCATCGTATGATCCGGTCAGGTCGGGGATTGAAGACCTTTAGGGATGCACTCACCTCCTTGCTGCATCTTGATGAGCAAGACGTCAGACGGGGGTCCGTCCCCCACCGAGGTGAAGGCGAGCACCCTGAATCCATAGGTGAGGTCTGGGACCAGTCCTGCCACGGTGGTCAGCTGGCTGTCGTCCGTGTTGTGTTTGTCCCAGGCGCCGAGCGGCTCCTGTGGATCGGCGCTGTAGTAGACTCGGTAGCCACAGACCTGCCCGTTGGCCTCCTCGGGGGGCTCCCATTGGACCAGCACGGTAGTGGGACTCAGCATCCGGGCCTGGACGCGGAGAGGAGGCGAAGAGGGCGCCTGCTCGCTGGTGCGTGTGTCCACCACAGCCCCCGGCGGCCCCCGGCCCACGTTGTTGACTGCCATCACCCGAAAGTCATATTGGGAGAAGGGGCTGAGACCCCCGATGCTGTAGCGAGTGGTGGCCACGCCGTCCACCTCCTGGAAGCCGTTGTCCGATGCCTTGGCCCGGTATTGGATCACGTAGTAGGACACCGGCTCCGAGGTGCCCGAGTCCCACGTTAAGGTGACACTGGTGGCGGTGGTCTCGGTCACCAAGAGCGAGGTGGGGGGCTTAGGCAGGGCTATGGGGGGGTGACACCCAAATCACAATATTCATCCCAAATTTATCCGAACAAACTAACACAATCCTTTGGATGAAAATTGGCATTTAGTTTCAATTTTCTTATATTTGTCCAACAGCTATGGCTACATTTTTCCCATTCAAAGCATGTAGCAACATGTCGTGAATGCGACACAGCTATCATAAAAGTCACAGAATTAGAAGAAAATATCATCAGATACAGTCGTTATCTGTCTTAGAAATTGCAATATTCTCAGAATACAAATACGATATATATATTTACCATGACCCAACAAAAAATGATGCGCATTTTTTCAGTCGCGAGCCACCCTTGCAGAAAAACAGTCAAAGATGTTGACTTATGCTTCATGCTGTAAATGAGGAACAGCAGCACCCATTTGTCAAAATTGATCTCAAAACAACCCCAAAACACCCACGGAACGACTTAAATACGACATAGAAATTGTGAAATTTTGCTGCATGCTTTGAATGTGAAAAAGGAGCACCATCTGTTGGACACAGATGTGAAATGCAGTGTAAAGTATCGAGGCGCCCTTTCGGAAAACAGTCAAGGTGTTGAATTTTGCTACATGCTCTGAATGGGAAATAGTTGTACACATTTGGTGCAAAAAAAACCAAACAAATCCCCCCCACCCACCCATTGAAGGAACAGCGTTGTGGTTTCCTTTCTGAACTCTGACTGTAAATTTCCCCATTGCGGGACAAATAAAGGATATCTTCATCTTATTCTACCTTTGACAGTGATCTGTGCTGTGGTCTGGATCACACCCAGCGAGGAGATGGCCACGCAGGTGTAGTTTGCCGACTGGCGGATGTTGGCCAGTTCCAGCACGTTGCGTCCGATGGGCATCTCCTCCTCGCGGGTCAGCTCGGCCTCGCCGCTCATCCACTTGACGTAAGGCATGGGCGCCCCCACCGCCACGCACGTCAGGTTCACGCTGCCCCCCGGCATCACCTCATGGTGGGATGGCGGGATGGAGAAACGGGGTGGCACGCGACGAACTGCATGGGGAGGATGGAGGATGAGCACCGGCATCAGAGGAAGGTGTTTAGACAGGAGGACAACATCACGGTAGACGAGCTCTGGAGTTCGGAATCACCCTGATTCATGAGTCGAATCAGAAATTGCGTGTCCGAGATCCCCCTTTCATGTGAGTTCTCTGATGAGTTAGCAGACTTGGTTCTCTTGACTCAAGTTAGCGGACTAACAGGAAGCACGGCAGACTCAGATGATTCGATTCAACTTGGTTCACTGACCCGGGTTAGTGGACGCCTGCGATTGGCTGACGACGAATTTAGGATGCACCCCGCCTACTGGCCGAAGACGGCTGGGATAGGCTCCAGCACGCCTGCGACCCTCATGAGGATAAGCGCATCGGATAATGGAGGGATGGATGCGTTAGTGGACTCATTGGAAACATGGCAGACTCGTATGAGTTGGTTCATTGACCCAATTTGGTTTAATTCAGTAGACTGATGATTTGGTCCATTCACACTCACCTGAAACACGGCAGACTCAGACGATTTCATTTACTGACTCCAGTTAGCGGACTCACTGGTCTCACCACCAGACGGACTTGTGATCTGGTTCACTGACTTGAGTTAATTTGGTTCATTGAGTCGAACCGATTTGGTTCATTGACTTGAGTTGGTGGGCTCACGTGAAACACTGCGGACCCCAAAGATTTTGTTTCATCACTCAAGGTGACGTTGTTCCTTGACTCAAACTAACAGAATCACAATTTGGTTCATTAACTCGAGTCAGATGAGTCAAAGTGACTGAAGTGGCTCAAGTGAAGTGGATCACTTCAGTGAGTCAGTCCATATGCAGGTTTTGTTTTTTTACGATATTGCATCCCAAAAAGTTTGGAATATGCAGTGAACGTGTTAAATATTGCAGCCAGGACGGCCACTAAAACACCTGCCGTCCGGGGTGTTTGAAATGGACACCTGAACGTCGCTGGAGAGCTTGTCTCACTCTCAACAGCCATTTGATCAGGTGTGCTGTGTACCTAATGAAGTGGCCGGTTTCCCTGTTAGGAGGCTGTGAAGTTACGACATGCTGGCATGGAGGGAAGCGTTAGCACATTAGCATATTAGCACGTGAGTCTGAGCACAATGCACGTTGATGTTTTTGTGTTTAGGCCCCCCTCGACAACCTCAGGTTGCTATGACGACACTGGGGATGCACGTAGCAACAACGGGTGTGTAGACATGCCAGAGAGCAAAAAGATGGTTAAAAAAAACAGATGTGGAGGAAGGAGTGGGATGGATTCATGCAGGGTGATGGGGAGGGGAGGGACCGGGCTGGTGGGGGTTGCAACATGCAACGAGACAGCAGGATTTTAGCTGACATTCTTATTTTATTTCATCGAATAATATATTTCGTCTTACTTTTGTGAGACCTTTTTTTTTTTAAACTCGTGACATGTCACATTTTTTCAAGATTTCTATGAAATTAAAGCAAAGCAGTAGCAGGGAAAGGGGGAACGGGTGCAGTCTTGGGGTGCAGGCTGGGGTGGGAGTTCCAGGATAGAGATGGGGAGGGTACAAGGAGGGGGAGGCCGGGACGGGCCTGAGGCGCCTGGCGACATGCCAACGCTGCCTGGCTCCAGTCCAGCTCTCCTCCGCGTCCAGGACGAGTGCAGAAACAAACCTTCTCGCTGGTCTGCAGTGTTTGCAGTGTTTTGGTTTTGTGTGATGGGGATGGTAACGCAGGGTGGGAGGAAGGGGGGGGGGTCGACGACAACAACAACAACAACAACAAGAGAGAAGGGAAGCGAGGAGGAAAGAGACAAGGAAAAACAGAGAAGAGTAAAACAGGCCCAAAATATCCTTCAACAGACACACTCACACATTTACACACACACGGAGGCTTGATCCTTGTCTGAGCAACTTTATCGTCATCACTGTTTCGTGTTGATTCAAATGTTAAGCATCACAATTACACTCAGCATTATGCAGCGGACACACACACGGAAGAATGAATGGATGGATGAACGAATGAATGGATAGGTGACTGGATGGATGGATGGATGGAGAGAAATGAACTCAAGAATGGATGGGAGAAAGATGGAAGACAAATGACCGAATGGATGGAAGAATTAAAAGAGGAATGATTCAGGGATCAACGTTAAATGAATGGATGAATGGATGGCTGAACAAGTGCCTGATGCAAAAACATCAAACACGAGGCGAAGAAGATCAAATCACACCTGTAAAGATCGAAGACAACATCACGATTCAAAATGGCGACTGTGCCGGTGGCTAACTGCTAACATGATGAACAGTCATTTAAACACAAAACCAGTTCAACAAAGAAGACAAAGGAAGGCAGCGGCGAAAGCTCCAGACGGGAAGTTGGACATGCCAAAGCAGGAAGTCCCGGCATGATGAGTGAAGAGGTCCTCCTGGTCTTACCTCGTACGTAGAGGTTCGCCGGAGCCGAGTATCTGGTACCCGCTGAGTTGACGGCCACGCATTCGTATTTGCCCTGGTCTGACTCCTCGCTGTTCTCGATCTGAAGAGCGCCTGTGGATGCGTGTCAAAGGTCACATCAGCATCATCCTCTACCTCATGACCACGCCAAGAGTAGTTCATATTCTTTTTTGTATCTGTAGCGGTTCGCCGTTGAACTTATGAATGAATGACAAAAGGACTCCTTGCAGTTTAAATAAGATATGTTTCCTCTCAACTACGATACAATTCACTCTACGATGCAATTCACTCTAATTAGATTTTTTTTGGGTGTGTCCAAATAAATGTAATTAGCATTAGAAACTTTGTATTTCCTTGGGTTGTCTCTGTGTGATATGAAAATGGGTTTGATTAACTGAAATCTTTGTGTGTGATAAACAATCAAAGGACACAGAAATCAGGAAGGAGGCAAATACTTTTTCACGGCACTGTAGGGGTCACCCCTCGTATAATTAACCCTTAGCATGAGACCCTTCAATACAATGACAATACACTTAGCTCCAATTACAATATGAATTACAGTACTTCAATTCTCATACGACACAACTCACTCTTATTACAATGCGATTCACTCCAAATACAATGTCATTCAATCCAGACTCAAACCATATGTTACCGAAAATTCATTTCCTGTGTTAGCTGGTTGCCATGTACCATGGTTACCTGACATGCCGACTGCTTCTGCATCTCCACGGTGTAAATATTTTTGAGAACTTTTGTCGGACATTTTGTGTTTGGGGACAGACGTGTCCCTGTAGGTGCAGTGACATACTACATCATGCAAATGGAAATAGATTTGCAAAAATGCATCACGGCGTGGATTTGTAAAATGTCAACATCGTATGTGGACCAGTCCTGTCCCTTATGGAAGACTAGCCTACTTAGGGGCTGCTGCAGGTGAACCGTTTCGACACTTCAAGTTCCATTGCCAAAGAAATTGAACTGGTGGATTGGCAGTTTTAAACAAAAACTACTCCGCTAATCCTTGAAGGACAAGTTAGGTGGCCTCAAACTATCTGCGTTTGTCACAAACTAACAGACGACCTGCTGACGTACTTACCAAATATTTGGTGACACAATAGTTAAGTGTCCTTGCTAAAGTTTCCCTTGAATGAGCATTCGCAATCCACAAGCGGCCAAAGTGTTGTTGAATTTGACCGTTGGCGCTAAGATGCTAAGTGGACACTAAGGAGTCGCGTTATCATTGTGATTGCATTCAAATCAAAAGGCACAAAAGAACACCACTGCTCTTGAGTGTTCTTTTAAGAAGAAGCATCAAGTGTTAAGAGAGAAAAATGGAAATGATGACGATAACGTGGAGGTGGATGAAAAGGTTTGATGATTTTAGGGTGTTCGGGTGAGGGTTGAGGGGGGTTTCTGTCGTCCAGCATTCTTACCTCTGATCGGTGTACCACCTGGTGAGGTAAAGTCAATGCAAATAAGACCAGAAAGAAGTTTCCATTAGTTGGGGACGAAGGAAACAACACAACAAGACTGTTAACTTCTAATATGTAATTAGGATAAGGATAAAATAAGTATTTCTTTTTTTTTTTTTAATAAGCTGTTATTAAGTGCTCTCCTCCCATGTTTTCATTCTCACACTATCATTTTCTACAGGTGCTTATTTAAACGCTACACCCTGTTGTCAACATGGACTACATCTGACGTTGGCTCCGCTTTCTTATGGTACACAACAGTTGCTAAGCTACCTGTTACTGAGCGAACCTGTCTTGCATTTAGCTCACTTTAACTTATTTGTCTTACTCATAAACCAGCTCACGATTTTAGCTACCCTTTAGCAAACTGTACTTTACTTTAAACTTTTAGAAAGAAGCTGCTTGGTTAACCTCGAGCTATTTGTATTACTCATAGAGCAGCTAACGACCCGTGGCTAGAGTATTTCCCAAGAGCTGAGCTACACCAGTCAAGCCAAGCGCATTTTACCAACAAGTACTCAGTTACCCTAGAGTTACCAATGTTATCCTTAAACTAGATTACGAACAAACTATTTCTTGGCTGCACCCTATCAAGCAAGTGGCTGCTAGCTAACTGTAGCTCCCCCAAAGGCTGCATCACTATAGACTGCTTTGGTAGCCTCTAGCTACTGTAGCTGTGTTATTTGCAATGGGCTTTTTTTTGGGGTGGGGGGGGCACAGATGACTATACTGTACACTCTTATGGACTTACTGACCACTCAGCTACACTCTAGCTAACTGTAATAGCTGCTAAACTGTGCTATCTCTAGCCTCGAGTTAACTGCATGAAAATGACCAATTGAACTTAGTTTGAATTAGTAACCACTTATTCACCCAATAACTTTTTCTGTTTCGAGTTTAGTGCTTACTTAGCCGACCTTCTGCTAACTGTTTAGTTACTCTGGATGTGTTTATACCCATTGTGGAATGCTAAGCAAGCTAATTCTGATACACCTTTGCTAGCAAGAGCATGGTAATAGTCTGTTGTAGCTGAGAGTCAGAGACATATGGAGGTATGGTTACTATGCAGATGTCATCCATCTGGATAATAAACCAAGTCCCAAGACAGAAGGGCCCTGGAAGCTGTGTGGCCCCACTCGGCCATCAGCAGCTCTCCAAGGGCCCGGAGGAACGGGTTGTCAGACAGCCGGACTTGCCAAGACACTCCGGCATCAACTGACAGATTTATGGGTTGTCATTGTGAAAAATAATAATACTTTATTATCTTTTCACAATGTTTGCTTCAAGAGGAGGCAGTGGAGCAACATATCGCATTAGTATTAGTTTCAGCGAGTCTGGGACACAGGTGTGTTTGCTATGTGTTTCCAGTCATCTTCGTTCCAGGAGAGGGAATTCCAACTAGTTTACTGTCACGTTCCGTCGCGGCCATGGTGCATGTTCAAAAGGCAGCCATGTTGGGTGTTGAACTGTCCCGGCCATGTTGTGTGTTACTGTACCCGAGCGGAGCTGCTTGATCCGTCCGCTGCTGCTTTCGATGTCCACGGGCAGGAAGTCCTTGAGCCAGAAGATCTCGGGGTCTGGGTTTCCACTGGCGGCACACAACATGGTGGCCGTGCGCGTCCTCTCTACCACTTTCAGCTGAGGACCCATGTCAATGCTCGGGAAGCCATGAGGGATCTGCTCCTCTGACAAAACATAATATGCTTTAAAATACAGTGAACCCTACATACTGTAAAGTAAATAAATAAATAAATAATCTGCGTTAAGGCGAGGGGAAGAATGATGGACCGCGATTAAAGCGGAAATTCACTGTACACACAAAAACGTTCAATAAAAGTGGACTTGGATGCAATACAATAGGTATATTGCATATCATAAATTTAACGCCTTGTCATCCTATCAGAAGCTAGAAGAAAGTCATTTGTCGAAAAGGCACATTGGTGCATCACTATGTGCATGAATGGTAATTATGTGACACTAACAATACAATATATACTGTACAATACATTATAAACGTTGACACATCCACGGAAAACGCCCTCTATCATTTTAAGATTACGTTTCTGATAACATTACCCTTCAAAAGAAATGCCTTCGAGATTACTGTATTTGGTTCTGAAAAAAAAATTGTGAAAGTGTGCATGTACATGCATGTCTGACTCCACGCCGTACAGTATGTGACGCTATCTGCTTGCATTTTTGTTTGCCAAGGTTCTACCAAAACTATAATTTTCTTTTGGCTGTTTCGAACGGCCACATCGTGGTGCGTAACCTTGATATTCTTTTCCTTAGCTGAGATTCCAACACAGATTTGAGAGCTGCTCCTGTTTCAAAACACGCTCTGAACAAAGTGAGAACTTGAGGCACGCAACGTAAAGGCGAGCACATCCGCAACCCGATCGGGCAGCCAAACAAAAGTGACAGAGAGTGGAAGGGGAAGGAATTCAGAGGGGTTTCGGCGCTAAATTCCATCGCATTGTCCCAAAGCAACGCTTTCCAAAAACAGATAGTGTGCTTGTCGGGTGTGTAAAATTCTATGCTGTGATGTCAAAGTAACTAGAAGGGATCATCAAGTACATCAAGTATAAATGAAAATAGTGGCATTGTATAGCCAAAAATAAATAAACTGATAATACGCATTCATATCGAAGCTTTTGAGATCAACGAATATATTCTCGAACCACTTACCCTCACCAGTGTCGCGGGCTTGCTGGAGCCACTGTAGATGTCTTAGGCATATCCAAATTAAATTTCATCCAAAATAAGCGGTTCAGAAAATGGATGGATGATTAAATATGTCACATTGACCATTGGCCTCTACATGCCCTCCACGTGGTGACCTTGTTGTCGTGAGCGTGCAAACATGCATGAAAACATGCATGCGTGGAGCAGAGGTTATGCCTGGTGGGTCACGTCTGTCCAGAAAACAGGTGCGCACCTCGGCGCGTCACTGGGGCCACTGAGATTTTTCTCGGGGAAAATATTTTGGACTACGTGCCACCTACAGCTCATATCAGAGGCTAAACTTTTCAAGGCTTATAAGGCAATATCAGAGGCCGGACCTGAAGCAGAATGATGGCTGTGTGTAGGGTAGCAGAAAGCCAGGATAGGGATTTGGAATTCAACAACAGACAATTGTTGCCATTTGACTACGATTTTTATATGTCACACCAAATGCTGAAGTCACCACACCAGACGCTGGCATCATTGAATGATCTGAAAGCGGGATGTTGAGTCTTTAGCCCCTTTCACACTACAGATCTTTTTCCTAGTGGTCTTTCCTGTGTGAAAGGTACCGATATGGAATGGACAGTCAAGTCAGCCCTGACTTCAAAGGTAGTATCAGAGGATAGACCTGACGCGGAATAGAGAGCAACGCGGGTGTGGTGTTAACCACCCCGTCGTGAGCTGCATTCACACAGTGCACGAAAGCGGGCGTCTTACCTTCCAGAACGGTGAGTTTGGCGCTGGCGTTAATCTCCCCCAGGCTGTTAGCGGCGGTGCACTCGTAGACGGCCTCGTCACGGTGCGTCCTCAGCGGCTGGATGCGCAAAACCGAACCCGACCCGTCATCGAACTCGATCACCTGCGCGAATGGGAGGCAGGCGGCGTCCCGTTAGCCCAGCTTGGCTCCAATAAACGTAAATGCTTCATTTTACTTCTGTTTTTATTAGTTTCAGTCTTAGATTTGAGATATATAGCATTCGATGATGGCAAGATAACAAAAAGGTCAGTAATCATTGTGTAACAAAGTAAACTACATTTCTCAAACAACTGACCTTGGCTCTTCTGGCGTGACGGACCTGCAGCAATACCGAAATTTAAAATGAACCCCGAAAGCTCATGTATGATATTAATTAGCAAAGATTTATTTCATTTTCATTAACTATAAGAAACTTGGACGTGGCTCCTGCTGATTGTGACTGAAGACGTGTAAGAGTTTGGTGGAGTGAGGACCACCTAGCGAGGAGGAAGTTTTGCGTTCAATGACGCGCCTCAGCGGAGATCAGGTATGCGAGGGGTCTCGGGAATGGAAAGGTTGGTGAGGATAGGGGGAGAAGGGGGGGGGGTGTTAAAGACTCCGAGGTCGGGCCACGGGGCATTGCACTTCCGCCGTAGCATTCCTGCGCTAATGAGGGAGGCGGCGAGCGCCGCTCCTCCCGGCGGGGAGGCGTCACTTTGGCCTTCGGGCTTCACTTGGCAGCCAAGCGGGAAGAACGCAGACATTCCTGGAGAACATTCCGGGTTGCCCGCAACGCCGCCGGCCAATTAGGGCGCTCAGGTGGGCGCGGAAGACGAGCAAGGAGGGGACCGAGCATCCTCAAAATGAAACGACGCCAAATTCTGTTTTGGTTCGGAGGCAACTTGACAAATGTTTCCAAGCGTTCGAAGGCTCAGCGACACACAAGGTGAACTTTTGTTTTCAAATGTCCCACAATGCATACACGCGTCCTCCAATTTCCCGATCTCATTTCAAACAAAAACGCTCACGAATTAGCTACAAAAATAGTTAATTGGAATTTTTGCAGCATTTAAGTTAAATTAAAATTCAAATGTTTTTTTTTCTTAATGAAAATACGTTGAGTGATTTATTCAGATGCTTTAATCTGAATTTTTTTGAAACTCAAGGTTCCAGCTGTCTGTCTGAGAGAAAGCATTTTGATGTAACTGAAGTCTATAAATGGTCTTTACACATTTTTTTTCAATAAAAACACCCACCTCAAATCGCTGAGAGCTGACTTTCTTGCCTTTCTTCATCCAGGTGATGCGCGGCTTGGGCTCGCCCAGCGCCTGGCACACGAAGGAGGCCACACCCCCCGAGATGCCCGTCTGGTCGTCGGGCGATTTCATGAAGCTCGGCATGCCTGCGAGGACAAACGGCGCCGTGATATGACGTGTGGGGTAAATGATGCGAACCGTACCGAACGGTACTCACTGTCAGTGCGACACGGCAGCACCAGCCAGGCCAATGCCACCGAGAGCGCCAGGAGGGGAACGGCGCCACCGACGGGCCGACAAATGCGGCCCATGCCCAACGTCTCCTCTCCGGCTGCTGATTGGTTAATAAGTCACACCGCCGTTGAGAGACACCTGCCGGAAGAAATTACCTTAAAATTACTTGTTGTGGCTTTTTGGGCAAGGTTTCCTGAGACTTTTTTATGGGTCTACTCATTTAGACACACATGCGCGTCATAATGGTGCATGGCCGCGCTAACGCCCTCCAAGTGTCAGCATGTCGTAAAGGTGACGCTTGCTGACCGGACAGCTGTCCTGCTGCGACCTGTCGTAAACACACTTAAATGTGAACGCCACGGAGCCAGCGCGTCTGAGGGTGCCACGGCGCCACCCGCCCAAATGATTCTTTAAATGAGAGAGCCATTTTGGACAATTCGACTTTCACTCAGCCGCGCCCCTGAGTTACTATTGCTAAATTTGACAAGCAATGCCAGGTCAAACTGACAAAAGAAAACATACAGTACTAGAGTAACTAGGCAGGCAGGCAGGCAGGCTGGTTGGCAGACAGGCAGCTAGCTAGCTAACTGTCTGCCTGCTAGCTAGCTAGCTAGCTAGATAAGTCAAGTCAAGTCAAGTCAAGTCAACTGTATTTATAGAGCACTTTCAAACAGCCATCGCTGCATACAAAGTGCTGTACATGGATCAATTGAACATATATAATAAACAGTAAAACAAATCGGTAATAAAGACGGTAGAAAGCACCAAACAGTAAAACCAGAACAAATCTAAGTCATGCTGAGTCGAATGCCAAAGAATACAAGTGAGTTTTGAGCGGAGAGAGGTAAGGTGGCGATAGATAGATAGATAGATAGATAGATAGATAGATAGATAGATAGATAGATAGATAGATAGATAGATAGATAGATAGATAGATAGATAGATAGATAGATAGATAGATAGATAGATAGATACACACCTCTCGAAAATATTTAAAACATTCAACTGGGTTGTATGGGACAATAATGGTGGAAAAAGTTTGGAACTCATTGATGGCGGTCTCATCTTTTTTTTTTTTTTAATCGCAAAAAAAAAAAAAAACCCTGCCATTTGGACACCGGTTTGATTATTTACAATTGTATCCATTTAGTAGTGTGGTATATAGGTATAGTGGGGTGGTATAGTTTTGTATGTGTTGAGGAGCATCTAGGGCACTAATCTTTGAGCACACGTGTCAGGTGACATGTTGTCTGAAAGAGGAAGTGCACAATAGTGGGATTAGCTCCATTAGTGTTGGAATCTCAAGAAAGGCAATTAAACATGCACGCTCACATTCCAGCATGCGGCAGCACGGCGGGCCATGAACACAATATTTCCACAATATTCTCGGCCTGTGTCTTTGCAGGCATGGAGTCTTGAGATTATTTTGTGGGTCTACTCATGATGACATTTTTAGCACATTTCATGTTGCTAAGTGAAACTGACTTTGGGGGCTGAATTTTCCAAACTTTTTAAGGAAAATGGGTAAAATGAGGCCCAAATCAATATGGCCGACTTCTTGTGCCTTTTCACAACAGCTCCTTGTGACTTTTATCTCGACATTCTCTGATATTCTTTTCTATTATGCTTTTATACAATTCTGTGCTATTTTCCTTTACTAAACACACGTGGAAAAAAAAAAGTTTAATTTTTCAACAACTGGAACAGATTAAAGAAACTTTTTTATTTTCATTGCAGTAAACCGAGTTATGAGCTTGGTCACTGAACAAATTAAACTTGTAAGTCAAGGTACTATTGTTTTTGGTGAAGGAAAAAAAAAACATCTGAAGTTTGATGTACTTTAAAGAGTGTTGATGTCATGAAAATGATGCATTACATTAGCGATAGCATTCGCGGATCTTTGAGCAATGATGTAAGCAAACAGCCGCGTTCTGCCGGTGGGAACCGACTCTTGGGGAACATCCACAGTCGTATGTGTGTGTGTGTGTGTGTGTGTGTGTGTGTGTGTGTGTGTGTGTGTGTGTGTGTGTGTGTGTGTGTGTGTGTGTGTGTGTGTGTGTGTGTGTGTGTGTGTGTGTGTGTTGTGTCTCACAGACGTAATTCCAGCTGCGTGTAATTTAAACTTCCCCTGGGACTCTTTTGCGTCGAAACGTGTAAGATTTCTCACCGGAAAATACACGACAACTAGCCGGGCAGTGCGAAAACTTTTTTCCTCATGTCTCGGGACAACTGGAAATTGAAAAAAAAAAAGATCGATTTTTTATGATTATTTTGATGAAATTTGACAACCGTGGGACCTTTTTTTTTTTTTTTTTTAC
>CAAKHF010011700.1:0-29817 GCA_901007745.1 Hippocampus kuda
AATATTCTTGTAAAATTAACCCTTTGTTGTTGGGGATTTTTTTTTTTTTTTGCTATTCCAAACACTTGGGTAATATTACACTAGCCACAACTGTAATAGACCACACTGACAGAAACGCGTCATCTGGAACTGCATCAAAAATGCAGCAATGCTCGAATATGATTGACAGGTTACTCCTCTGCCACTGCTGCAACCACACTAACAAATTTATTGTTCGCGCCTCATTTCTGGTGTCAATCAAAGCAGGGAATTGTCAAGCTAGCCGGAGAGAAAACCAGTGGTATAGAACAATTTTGGTGTCTTTGTAAATCAACAAGAGTCCACACACACATTCTCTTCTAATGGAAGTCTCTCTGCTAATGAACGGTCCTGTGAGTGCGTCAGCTCTTGAAAGGATTTCTTGATGACAATGTCATGGTGACAAAAGGTCAGGTTTGTGTGGTTATTGCATTTCTTCGCGGTGAAATATGTCAGCCATAAATATCGAGGAGACCACAATTTTGCGTCTTGCTTTTATAGACGGTGACTTAACCACCAAAAAAATAAAAATAAAAATAAGTGCAGAGACCCGCCCATAAGCGGCTGACTAGATCTTGTAACGCAGGCCTGGGAGCTGAGCCAAACAGATTGCCTCCTCCTCTTGTTATTAGCAAAGTGGGCTTCAATCTTTCACGTTGCAGGAGGGCCCTGAATAGATTTGTCTGTAGTTTTTTTTAACAGCTAATTGGCCATGGCTGTTGTCGCTTCCAAGGTAGTTATTTGCGTGCATTAGGAGAATAAGGCTCCAAAGGCTTGGGGGGAGCGAAAGTACAATTATAGTGACAGCGCATTCAAGGTCAGTTTGTTGCAAGCGCCACTGCTTGGACGACTTCCATTATGGACGAGAATGGCATCAATTCACATTTCAATATCATCCTGGGTCCGCATAAAAAAGTTCGGCGTGGTTCTCAAAAGAGCACCAGAAGTACCGACCGTATGGTTGAACTTAAAAATTTACTGCACATCCTGTTTTATGATTCATATGTGTAGATATGTCACTTTAACTGAATCATTTAAGTTTTTTTTTCTATTTTTATTTCCTGATTACAATTGAGTTGCATGTCTGGTTTAAAAAACAAATTCATTGCCCACCTCTGACTTACAGTATGGGACCCTGCGATCACATTGCTTGGTGATCACAAGTCTCTTGGGTGGCCATCCGCTGTCCAGGGTTTTGTTTTTGTTTTTTTGTTGCTTTTTTGCACCACGGACCGCCTTCACGTAAGGACATACGCTATACACACAAATAGTTTAGCACTGTTGACTTTCTGGTGGAATTTATAGAAAATGTAAACAGTTCACGCTATAGTGACATCAAACCATAAAAGTAGGACATTTAAGTAGAAGGACGCACTGGTGATTTCCTCATCTGAAACAATTCATTGAAACAAAAATTAACAACAACAATGTTTGAATGCATTTTAGGCTCGTCTCTGAAATTTCACCCAAAAGCCAAATATCCCGAACTTTTTGTGAGTAGCGCTTTTCAACCAACTGTCGGAGCTGTGCTGCCGCAACACAGAAATAGCAATCCTGCGACACGTTCATACACTGTTTCTGGACTCATTCACCTAACATGTATAACCTCCATTTGTCATGTGGGTGGCCGTCACATGTCTAATATACACCAAAAAACGAAAATGAGTTTGTTTTTGCAATAGTCACAACAACAAAGGCTAAAAATAAATAAATAAATACAAATAAAAAAATCAAAGTCTGCATCAAATGAAATGAGTTGGGAACAAAATGTGACGATGTTAGAAATGGGTCAGATGAGCAATTACAACCATTACCATTAAGCGGACCACCATGACTGTCATCAACATCATAAAGGGGCAACCAACCCACAGCTAAAGCATGAGGCACAATAATAATTACAGAAGGCAACCTCTGGATTGCTTTTGCATGCTGAGATGCTGACAAATAAATATGTACCAAGCACAACAAGAAAGGCGGCGCTTAGTAAGTGCTGTGAGGCCGGCCGGGCCATGAGATCATCGTCACATGAATGTTTTTCTGTCCATAGTTTAGTATTTTATCTTCTTGCATTTGTTGAGTTGGTACATGGAAGGGAGAGTAATGGTATGCATCAGGTCACGTTCATAAACCATGACCGCCACATTGACACGCATTTTAGCCTGCTCTCGTCTACTGCAAAGTCTGTTTAGCGATGACAAGCGAGCAGCATTGAGTCGGAAACACATCACAGTGATATTTTACTGGCATTTTCGAGTGGATTGGACACTATTTTCTGTTGTCCAAACGATGGCTCCTATCTCCAGACACCGCTGTAGTGTTTGACCCCCAAGCCCCCCCCCGCCGACTATCCAACCTATGTGTAGACATCGCCGGAGTGGTGACACCAACGGGTGTCCTAATGGAAATGTAAATAGTGTGCAAGCGCGGCACAGGCTGCTAATTATCCCAACTGAACATTCCACCACTTCAAAGCCCCCGCTGTAATTACAGTACAAAGCTCCAAGGTGTGCCCGAATCACACAGAAGCTTCCCAGGCATCTCCGTCCCGCTCAAACACACAAACATGTTCAGACAAATTGCTTTCGCTATTATCGCGGCTTAAGTGACATTATGGAGGAAAGGAAGCGGGATGTGCGGGTAATTTTTCGACATCCTGGACGTTCCCTATCATTTGATCATTTCATGTTCAATCGCTTTATCACTTGTTTTTGCTTGGGTGTCCTTTAACATGGACCTTGTCTAAAACCAAGTAAACAAAAAATTCTGTTGCTATTCTGATGGCGTTAGATTTTGGTGTCAGACTATGAGATAATAAAATTGGCTTCTAAGTGTAATATTCTTATTGGTATTTCGTACCCAGCGGTGCAATGATTTGTTTTGCTCCTGAAATTAATGATTTGGTTCCTCTTTTGTTTCATCCAAAAAAAAAAGATTTCTACGCAAGGACAGAAATCATTTCTGTTCTTTGTAACCTGCTGTTTTTTTTTTTCACATTTGCGCAATATAATAGAAGATTATTTAAAATCATCTTATGATGGTTTTGTTCACTACAATCCCATTTTTCATAGTTTTTGTCAAATCTTTACCTTGGCTGGAAGTTTCCCCGAAAGGTCAGTTTTGATTCATCGAGGTAAGTAGAGCACCACAAATAAAAAAAATAAAAAAAATTCTTCTCATCGAACTCATTCACTCCCAAAGACGTTTTTATACGTCTTTTCAGACTTGGTCTAGAATTGGCTGATACTGAATGAGTTTTAATAGCAAATTTCTGCTGCTGTATATTTTGGAAAATGCCTGTGCTCTTGGGGACATACAATATATCTAGTAACACCACTAAAAGACATCCAAGTGCCAATGTGAAAAAAAAAAAATAAAGTGTAATTAGATGAACACGAACCGAGGTGGAGAAACACGCCACTGACACTCAGCCAAGAACATGTTACGTGAATCATGAATGACAAGGTGCCTGTGGGGCGTTCAGGCACAAGCAAAGAGAAGCAGAGCAGTTGAAGGACGGGCGGGTGGGGTGGGGTGGGGGAAGGCAACAGTTTCTCCCCTGAGGAGTTGATCTTTTCATCTGGCCGCTCACTGGCGCCTTCACAAACCCCTGATTGTCTGTGAAATCACCCCGCTTTTAAGAACGCAGTCTCCCGCCGCTGCCCAACGCAGACGAGTCAATGAAAACAAGGCTACAATTGGAGAATTCTCACATTGATGCTTATCGGACCTTGTGATACAGCTCGGAAGCAAAATGTGGCAAAAGTGTTACAATTTGGAGTCTTCTCAAAACATCAAGTGTGCCGCAGTCTCAAAGCTGGGAGGGATGATAACTCAGTCTGCATTTAAAGTGCTTTCATAAGCGTTATTTAGCCAAGCTACATATCGTGAGCATAATAACATGAGTGGTTTTTGAATGTTTGTTTCAAACCACAAAAAGCCAAAAAAAAAAAAAAACAACGAACAGGAGTCCAGTTGGCTTATTTCAGTCTTTGAGGATTACCATTACCAGGTCTGCAAAAATTGAATTGAGGCAATTGGACTCTCTGTGTTTGTTGAATTTGTTGCGGGTTTTTTTCCTTTCAAAAATTACTCAAATGATGCATTTAAATTAGGTGTCACCGACATGGTGGTATCACATGACTAGTCGCAGAGCCTGGTCTAAAAATAACTCACTAGTCAAATGCATGCAACTTTTTTTGTGCGTGTTGCGGCCCTTCGCAATCACACTTGTGCTGGTTTCGATTTGGAAAGACAACATTTTATTTTTAAAATATAATAAGCTGAGTATAGTAGCGCATGACCAAACGTAGCATTTACCACCAAATAATGTCAGCAAATGTGTTCTTTCGGAGGTGTGTATGCCCAGAGTGAAGTGACATTTATCAGTACCCAAGAAGTCGCTCTCAGTTTTAAAAAGGTTGCTGATCTTTTAATTAGACAAAATGGCATGAAGAAACCAATTTTCAGTAAGATAAGAAACGCTTTATTAGTCTCACAATGAAGAAATTCCCGATTCACAGCAGCAAAGTTATGGAAGACGGGGCAAGTCAAAGTCACAAAAACAACCTACTGCTGTGCCCTTTGGGGCCAGTGAATAAAGTCAGGATCTGAAATCAAGGTGGCCGAAAGCAACTCCTTGCAAGTGTTCTCATTTTCTTTGTGCGTGTTTAACTGTGTCCCCTTCAATCAATGGCTGAAAGTCCCATCGGAAACGGTGGTTCTCTTTGTTTTACCTCACTTCACTTGAGCGGGGATGTATTTGAAGTTGCCTTGTGCCTGACATCTTGGATCGCGTCGCAAAACAACAAAATGACAGCTCACAATGTGGAAAAAAATCAATCAAGGTAGCACTGCACTTGAAACTTTCAACGTACAGTTTTACGGTTTGATGAGCCTGGATTGAATTAAATTCATGCTCCATTTCATAAGTACAATGGGGACATTTGTTTTAAAGTTGGAAAAAAATGGAAGGTTATTTTGTATTCATTATTATTCTGCAAGAGGACTGATTGTTCCGAACAGAATTGCCCTGGGTGTGAAAAAAAAAAACACTATCCTGCACCACATGCAATATTACACAAACAACTGTGGCCCGTGGGAATGAAACGCAGTTTTAGTAAAACATCTTTTCACACTAAAAAAAAAAAAAAAAATCCCTTTCCCAAATCATCAAATAAATTAACTGTGGAAATAAGTGTGGAGTTCTCGTTGTCAGGAATTGCTTATCTGACAACCTAAAATTGCCACAATGAGTTGCTTCATGGGAGTCACAAGGAGACGCTTCAAATTTAACAGTGCTGAATCATAGGACATAACGGATGAATGGCCCAGCCGCAGAGAGGCATGTGAACGTCTCTTCTGGTTTGCGTCGAGCCGAGCCGGGGCACTAAGTTTGAGCGTGGCGCATCCGTGGGTGCAATGCTCCAGAATTAGCTGCGTGAGGCCTGTGTTTACACATGCGGTGTCATGAGGTTAGAGTTTGAGCTAATCCATCACTGGAGCAGAACAAGATTGCGATAGATCTAAAATACCCTTTGAACTCATTGTGAACATAAGAAGATACTATGAAGATGCAATACGTTGGAACTGTATTGCTGACACACCTGAAAAAAAATCTATGTTCAGTATCACATTACATGTTTAGTTCAGTATCACGTTATTATGTGATGAATTTCATTTTATGACATACCGGTAATCAGTATCACACTAACATGATACATTATAAAACGTTTTAATGTGATAAAGTGCACTTTTTTTATGTGACGAGTTGTCACATTTGTCACATTGCACCGTGATAATCTACAGTTCTGTATTAAAACAAATCCAGCTCTTCAGGTCACTGGCAGAGCACAATGTAGGTCCTGTATGTGTCGTGTCTCCTCTTTTTGTGTCTTAGAAATCAAAGTTGCCAGCTACGTGACTATCATGCTCTAAAAAAAATAAGGCAAAGTTTTTAAAAAGGTTTTAAATTTAAATAGATGACATGCCTACATGGGAGGATGGCTTGATAGCCCGTCCGCCATACAGTGCAGAGGTACCGGGTTCGATTCCGGCTCCAGCCTTCCTGTGTGGACTTCGCATATTGTTCCCGTGCCTGTGAGGGTTTACTCCGGGTGCTCCGGTTTCCTCCCAGATTCCAAAAACATGCATGGCAGGTTAATGGAACACTCTAAATTGACCCTAGGTGTAGTTGTGAGCGCAAATGGTTATTCGTCTGTTGTGTGCCCTGCTATTGGCTCGCAACTAGTTCAGGCTGTACCCCGCCTTTCATAGTGCTCCAGATTTGACACTCCGGCCTTGGTCGTGGACTAAATTTGGGAGAGGCATCCTGCTTTCGTTGTGTAAAATGTGTGCCTTGGTGCCTTAAAGGTAAACACTGCTCTGTATGTGTAATTCACCGCAGAGGTCCTATGATGCTTTCATGCCATCCTCGAGTTTCAAAAGTCATATATATGTAACTGAAATCAACTCAATTTTAAATGGTGTCTCCACATTTTGCTTGTTGTACTTCCACTGTTAATGATCAAAACATCGTGATTATCATTCGGTCGTTGAATTTACATCGGCTAATTAAAAAAAAAAAAAAAAAACATCCGCCTTTGCCGAGCAGACTTCGAAGGCAGCACCGCTCAACATCCTGGTGAAACGTGATTGGTCAGAGCCAGGCGTGGGCGTGACGTGACGCGTGTACATACAAACGCCTACACGCGACTTGACTTGACAGCATCAACACAACGCGGAGCTCATCGGAGCCAGACCGACTTGTTCAGGGGGACAATGGAGATGACTACCCAGGAGAGCGCGAAGGATTTGGGCTGCAGTTCGCCCGAAGAGGAGACGAAAAGCTCCTCTTCGCCTCCGGGAGCGCCGCGGCATCGCCATCCGTTCAGCGTGGAGGCGATCATGTCCGGGAGGACGACGTGGGCGAGCCGCGTGGGGGAGCCCGGTCGGTGCGAGGTGGAGGCCGGATCACCGCCCGCGGGATTTGGTTCCGTTTACAAGTGCGGGGATGCAGCCGCACAGGCCCGGAAGAGCTCCCCGGCAGCGCCCATGTCGCCGGTCAAGTCCGAAGCATCGGAGGCGGAAGACTGGCTGCTCTCCTCTCAGCCTCGTGAGTTTTACACATTTTTCATTGCTCCACATTTTCCATGACAACATTCCCAAATGAACGCAGACAGCCTAACCGTGACAACAATTTGAAGTTGAATATTGGATCTTGATGTTATATTATTGTGAAATTGCCATCAGACGCCCACTCGGATTTTATATATTGACTTCCTCTTTTCATATTTTTGTACTGATCTTTAGTATTTCAAACTAAACATACCTCATTCAAGAAATCTTGGGGTCCATTTTCGACAATCCCCAAATTTCTACTTTCTCCACAATTCTACATTTCAGTAAAAATAAAAAAAAACATCTTCAAATCTCTCACTGCATTCTCGTCAATTAATTCTACAGCATTTTAGTTAAGCGTCAGCGCTTCAGAATTCACATGCAAATTTTAACGCAAATTATATTGTCTAGTTTCAGTTATTTTTATATTTCTCATTACATGTTTAGTCATGTGTGACAGTTTGTGGTGGACTGAGTGATATTTGATGAAACTTTGACAATGCAAACTGAACTTTGTATCAGAGTAGGCTCAGGCCCAATTAGTCTGAAATGCATATTTCTGATCATTTTTGGTAAAGGTTTTACAGACCATATGATGTACCAACTTGGCCTATTGTCTTTACACGGTCAGGATTTTGGAGCGGATCACCTATCAGCGAGTTTAAACGATCCAATCAGAAGATGGACCAATTTATTCAAACGTTATTCGCAGGGGATTTTCAATTTTGCAATTTTGACTGTTGAGGCTCAGCTGACCCATCGGTTCCCTCACCCAGGTCACGCCAGTCCCGCCTGCCAGTTGAGGAAACACAAGACCAACCGCAAGCCGCGCACGCCCTTCACCACGTCTCAGCTTCTGGCTCTGGAGCGAAAGTTCCGGCAGAAGCAGTACCTGTCCATCGCAGAGCGGGCCGAGTTCTCATCCTCCCTCACCCTAACGGAGACCCAGGTGAAGATTTGGTTTCAGAACCGCCGGGCCAAAGCCAAAAGGCTCCAGGAGGCCGAGCTGGAGAAACTCAAGATGGTCACCACAGCCAAATCGACGACGACGACGGCGCTGGTTCAGCCCGGCCTCCGGTTGCCAATGACGCTGGGCACCATGTCTCTATACGGACAGTCCTTCTCTGCGTATCACCAGAGAGCCATGATGCCTTTTTCGCCATTAGGACTGTATGCCGCTCCCCTGGGCTACAGCATGTACCACTTGTCATAGGAATGGAATCATCACTGACTTTAAGGAGGACACATTGATGATGCCGGACTGACTTAACATGTTTATAGCCGCACAAGGAGATCTTTTATTCTCCCCATGGTGAGGATTGTAAAATGGTTTAGATGAGCTGCCTGCTCACATGATGTCCCGCTCACCAGCTCATGTTTACTACACGCTTGCACTGGACTCTCAATTGATAGCCAAACGTGCCTTGTGTTCACAAGGGCCTTAAGTCGTACAGAGAACCGCATTTATTGCGGGGGTTATGTTGCAGACCCACCCGCAATAGGTGAAAATCCAGGATATAGATATACGGTATAAAGTCGTAACGCTTCTTGGTTTCAAACACATTCAAATTATGAAAAACACACCTTTAAATGTTTTCCTTAGCACTTGTTGCTTGCACAGTTGTCTAAATAATAGGCAGAGTGCGATTGCTTCAAGCTCCCTCCCAGTTGAAGTTTACAGTAAAATTGCCACAAAATATATGACAGAATACACTCTGTTCCCATTCAAATGAATGGAAATGCCATCATTCCGTTCCACCCCCAAAGAAACCCAAACAAACCAAAAACAGCACTCTATATTATACTTTTGAAAACAGTAATGACACTTAAATTACATTTTCTCTTTCAATGCACATTGTGCTGCTCACTCTGGTATCTACTAGGGATGTAACGATTACGGCGACATTAAAATTGCCACAATATCGTCTTCAGGTTACGATATTGAAAGCAACACATCCCTGTCCAAAAAAAATTTTTACTTTTCCCCCCACCTCAGCCAAACACAGCATTGTAAACTACATAGACCATGATACTATGCACTGCGGAGCCAAAAGGAACACATCACAATAAAATGACTGGCTAAGACCATTTCTCTCTCACGGCGATTATTATGTACAAAAGCACAAAGTTTTTTTTTTTTTTTTTTTTTTTTTTTTACAACAGAGAGTTTTTAATACAGTATTTTGAGATCCCCAAAATATTCCTGACACACCCCTTGTGTCCACATAGATGTTAATTGTTAGCTTATATGCCTATAGCATTCCCCATTGTATGTTAGCATTAAGCTAGCTTAGGCTATGTGGTTATTTTGAATACACAATGTGTATAAATTTATTTCTCTATTTTATGTTTTCTTAGACAGTCATCTTCAGCTGAGAGTGGCAATAAACAGCAGAAAAAGAAATTGTCCAATCAACAGCTTGTATTTTGAAAAACCTGGAAGTCATATCACCACTGTGTATTTAAACACCAAAGTGTTTAACAAAACCACATAAATTTTAAATAACAACAGTCTGCTAGCTTCATACTAACATAAGGAGAACGGAATAAATGGGTGAATGGAAATTAGCATAGATAATATGAACCTTCAAGCAACAACTACTTTAACACACGCACACACACAGCTACCACACATGCAAACAACAATCCCCAAGCGCCAATATCTACTCTGTGGAAACAACATTTCTAACTGGAACTACTTTGGGGACCTTCTCTGCCTCTGCTGCATCTCTCCCACTAGACCTCAGTGCTGTGACACAATGTGGTACGTAGCCTGTGTATCGAAATGATTGCTAAAAATTCCACGATAAAGTGGGGATGCAAACAATGAGCGACACGCGACAAAGCGGGGGAACACTGTAGCGCCCAAAAGATTCAGCTTCAACACCAAATATCGGTAAATGTTAATAGACCCGTTTTAATTATTTTTTTAAATTTGCCTTTTATTCTGGCTTTAACCGCCTCAGCAATACAAGATGGTGGCCTTAAACCTATTTATTCTCTCTGGAACTGTGGGGATTGTACAAGTGACTTTTTATATATTTATGATTATTAGCGAGAACGTGGTATGAGCGAAATATTTGTATGGTTCATGAACGACCCTTTAAAAGGGTCCACATTATACTGTGCGGTTTCTACTGCATGTATTTTGTTGGAATCAAATAAAGCCTTACATTATGTTTGTTTAAAAAAAAAAGTGTTTGTCTTACATGGTCAGACTTGTTCCCACATTCAAGTTTTATTTGAGTACACATTTGGTTTACGATGGAGTTACGTTTCTATGGCGACGACGCAAGTGGAATTTGTCTACAAGTCAGAACAGGTTGCAGACGATCACTAACAGTAGTGAAGTCATAATTACAGTAATTATTTATTGGATGAAAAACGTGTTTCTATAAGAATAAAGCCCCTGTGTTTTTTCAGTCTGGTTTGCATACAAATTCAGTTTACATTGCTGCTGCAGGACAGATGTAAACCGGGGGACCCCATGTCGATCAATATGTATAAAACTCATTCTCTTATGTGTAATTTGTTTCCCCGTCTCGTTAAAAATAACCAACGACTGTGGTTATACTGGGACACGAGGCTAAAGATGCGCGTCTGTTTTTCGTTTCTTCCGTATGACTTTGATGCAGCAACAAGGAAATTGTTTACGATCAGCAGCAGCAGCACATTTATGAGGTTTCCCGCTGTTAAACTGGCGAAGGGCGCAGAGGCATCATTTTCTGTAGTGGGGTCCAATGTCAAAGGGCAAAGCATTCACCACTAGGTTGTCGATTTGTCGGGGTCTGTTTGCGCCATTGGTGGGTCCTCTGGCAGTAATAAGCACAGCATGTGGCTGTTAAGTGTTTCAACACAACAGCGTGGATGCTTAGCACCGCCCTCTTGTGGCTCTGCTATATACCGGTAATATATATGTAATAGATATAGATATCTGTATATATTGATATCTATAGACAAGGCCTTAAAAATTATGAGGTCTATCGATCAGAGAAGATGAAGGAGATCTTAAAAAGGATCCTATCCAATTAGATCTGGCGATTAGGATTTAATTATCCCAAAAACAGATGGTGCCGCTCTTGTGTCACATGCGATTACGCTCATAAGCAGCATGTGTCATTTTATAGCCAAATGCCAGCTGAGACAATCAAATCAGAAGTAGTCTGCAGTAAGTTCTGATGAAACTGCAAATACACAGCAAGGCCAACGGCACGCACACAAACACACTTCTAATATGTAAATTGATCACACATGGCAAGAAAAACATTACCATGTGTTGTTAACACTTTTAGTGTGTGGCGTACAAGAAATGACCAACATGGCTCTACTTCAAACAAGAAGTAGTAATAAACTGACCAAAGAAAAAAATATATTACCTAGATGAAGCTAGGTTGTCGTTAGCATTCCTCGGTAATAATAATAACAATTATTATCATAACGGGCATCACAGTGGCACTTTTGTCCTCTATGTCTGACTCCCAACAACACAATTCGCTTCCTAATTGTCTGTCCTTATGTTTCATGTCCCAAACATGGAGTTCGTTCCTCAGTCGACCTCGGTCTTGATGATGCACACAAGGATTTCTGATTGCCAGTATTGAATAGCATTCTTAACATTTACTTCCGTCGACAGTCGCCAATAGAAATAGCAGCAGAAAACTCACTCATAACAAACAACACCACCGAATAATTGCTCAAGATATTTGTGACACATCTTATAATTGAGCCTTTGCTGATTATATTAAGTGGAAGGGAGAGAAAATGCTTTAAAAAATGGCCTGACTGTGTGTGCGTTACCCACTTTACTCAAAAGTGGAGCTCGTAAGAAAATAATGTCAGATACAGAATAATCTGTATCTGGCTACTGGCTACTAAAAAAAAGGCTGAATGAGGTAGTGATCCGGATGTGACTGGTCAGAGGATTTTGCCTGCCCTTGTGTTGCAGCATCAAGGTCCTCATGATTGGGTACAGATGATTTTTTTTATGAGCAGTCCTAACTTTCTGTTGCAGTCTGATTTTGTCCTTTTTGCTTGGCAGCGCCAAAACAGACTGTGATGGAGGAACATTGGATTGATTCAATGACTGGTGTGTAGAACAGACTCAACATCTCCACACACACACCTGCTGTATCCTGGCCATCAGGAAGCTGCATTTACACTGGCATATGGGAGGAGAAAACTCAAATTCCATTTAACAAGAAGGCTGTAGCTGATTTCTCGACACCCGGGACATGAGTCCCATTAAAAATCATATTTAAGAAGTCAAAAAGCGAGGGAGCAAAAGGACTTCTTTTTTTAATGGGAATGTCGAAGTTACAGGTTTCAGCCAGCAGGTGTCACTATGACGACAGAGTTGATCGGCCTGAAAACCCAGGCAACTGGAAGTAATTGCAAAAAACAGGCTCCTTATTTTGCCGATCTTAAAATAGCTCTTAAAAAAGGGGTCAGCCTGACATTTTACTTGCGGGACAGTGGTTGAGTAAAATAAATTTTGTGTGTGTGTGTGTATGTGCATTATATATATATATATATATATATATATATATATATATATATATATATATATATATATATATATATACACACACATACACACACACACACACACACACACACATATATATGAAAATAACCCAATGTCCAAGCATGTGGTCACCGGGCAATGTGTGTGTGTTGTAGTTATTAGATGCATGTGTGGTAGCATCTCCACATCTAAATTACATCATTACGTCATTACAAGTATGACCAGTTTATTAAAAAAAACAAACAAACAGAATGCCCCAACACAAATCAATATGGAGCTGACATGAGAATGCCAAACACACGCGCACATGCACACGCACACACACCTCATTTCATTCTGCCACCTGCTCCTCTGTCCCACTCACAATGTTGATGCACTTAATGCCAATGAGGTGCTATTTAAAACTCTGCATTAACGGATGCATCTCCCAAGATGTGAAGCTGAGTGGGAGTGGGCTTCACCTTCAACAGCCTTCACGCCATCATTAGTTTTTAAAGCAGCCATGTGTCCAAGCCATATGATAAGTGAGAACATAGCTGCAAGGGCTACGAGCTAGAAATAGATTCACATGTTGGATGTCATGTGAATTTTCCTGTAGTTTGCCTTTCATTATGGAGAAAAAGGATGCTAACGGGAGGTACAGGTGTTGTATGTTTGGGCACCTTTTAAGCGGGCGGGCACCTTTTAAGATTTAATTCTGCCAACACACACACACACACAGGAGAAAAAAGTGTGATGATAGCCATAGAACAGGGAATGGAACTTACTCCATAGTAGCAGTAGCATTGCGTCAAAAGCGGTACATTCCATGGTCTCAGTCTCCATCTTTTTGAGGGACAACCATTTTGGGAATGCAGCATGAACAAATTGGGTTGCATTGGACCTTGGAGGTTTCACTGGATTTGCTACCATTGGAGGCCATTTGGGCCAATACCACCAAAACCCTTTGTTTGTCTTTTCTCCCTTTCTAAAAAGTCATTTTCCCATGCTGTGAGTGTTTTTATGGGCGCATGAGACTAAAAGGGCGAGTATGAAAGCACTCTGGCCACAGATAACTCCTTGCCTGGATTTACACTACCCCGCCCGCGGTTCATGTAAGACAAGTGGGGCTTTTTTTTTTTTGCTCTCGAGTGACCCTGCTTGGATATGAGCTAATCATTTACAAACAGATCTCCTCAGATGTGAATCATTTTCCAAATACATTCTGGAAACAACCGGATATGAAACAACCAATGCGTTTGCAATGTAAACAAATGGGAAATTGAAGAAGAGAGAAAAAAAAACTGCTTTGGACAATCAAAACTGCTGTACAGCGAAAACACAGACCATAAATTCTAAATTTGGCACATTAGACCAGCCTTGCAACCAGCCAAGGTGGATGACCTCATCAGACCACCCCTCTTCAACCCACTGTGTCCTTCACATCTGCAAAAAACTATCGAGACCATTTAAAGGCAGAATGTTTAATCAGCTTAGCAATCTTAGAAAATAATCGGGCGTGGGTTGATTTTATTTTGTCAAAGCAGACAAGCGGACTTGGGTGGCTTGAGTACATTTTGGGTGATTAAAAAAAATAAATAAAATCAACATACAGAGTACCGTTATTAGCACATAGATGTAATTATTTTAACATATTTATTTCCTCTAAAATTTCACACACACACACACACACACACACCCAGGGTTTTTAATTTCACGTTTTTAGAAGCACACTGATGGCTCCATTTACAGCAAGAAAAAGAACAAACACTGTACACCTGAAATGCAAAATGCAAAAAGCGGGCCAGGTGTAAATGAAATGCTGTGGATTTGGAAACCACATTACTGAAAGACTTACGAACTTGTTACTTCACCGGGAATGCATTTTGTATTTTTTTGCTACTCTCTGTACATCACACTTTTTCCCCCCTTTTTTTTTTTATTGTAATAAAAGCAATGCGGCTCAGCCAAGCTCTGCCTGTGATGATATAACAGCACGATGTGTACCAGTTTTCAAAAGTGAAATCCCATCGGGTGAGCCAGAGCGTGTGTTTAAGCTGAGATGCTACAGGCGGCGCGCAGTTGTTCATTGTCAAACATCACCCGCAGTCCAACAGGCGGCAGCTGGGAATTCCGACCTGCGGGCGATAACGTAGCAATGATTGTGCCAAGTTATCAAAAGCGCCGGTGGGAAGCACATGAATAAATTCGGCATGTGCGGCTGTGGCATACTCAAATCCAACAAGGCTACCTTCCTGACTGAAATATGCATTATATTCCATAAATCGGTGGCATCCGAAAATTCCTACGGTGCTCAGTAAGTCAGCCATCCAGTTTGTTTGTAGACACGAGCCAAGAGGTGGTTTGTGATGTTTGCCGGAGAAATGTGGCGAAGTTCCCGCTACACAACAAAAACCCGTGAAAGACCAAAAAGGTCAAACTAACAATATGAGGCAATTATGAAGAGGTTGAGTCATGGCCAGAAGGTGCAGGTACAGAAGGATAAAATGTGGCGCGAAGCACTGTCGGTGAAGAAGTTGTTCAAATGAATAAAAACGACTATGAAGCATAACATGAATAACACGCGTCAAAAAATCTCTCCATTGGTTCAGTTTAGAGTAAAAATGCAATCTGAGATCAACTTACATCGGCAAAAAGCCGACATTGAATCAGGTACGAGCCATTTAAAAATGGATTAGATATCATAGATGCCATTAAATTATAGAGAGCAACTGTGTAAAATCGCAATGGTAAACTTAAAAACAAAAAAAGTTAAATAATAAATAAATATATTTTGTAGTCTCTCGAGATAAGAGTGGCCCAGTTTTTGAGATACAAGCCATCATTTGGTCGTTTGGGTTTTTTTGTGAGCACAATTTTGACATATTGTGGCAGACTCAACTCACGTCACACTACGTATGCTTGGCAAGTAGTGACCAATTCATCCAAAAAAAAAAAAAAAGGCTTCAAGCTGTTATGTGCCACTGGCAGTAAGTTCCAACTGGCAAACTAAACATAAAACCAATAGAATTGCACATTTATTGAAAACAGCGTTGTCCCAGAATGGCCCCTGTTGGCTTCATGCTAACATGTAATGGTTGGAACAGATTAATACAGTGATACCAAACATGCATATGCTAACGCCTACTGTATCACCAATTTGACAATTTCAATCAACTAAAGATGAATGATATCAAAAGGGCCCTTGCATTCCTTTACTTGTCAGCATACGGCCCTTGGAAAAATAAGGTTTGCCACCCCTGTCGTAGATAGACAGCTTCAGCAAATCAACATAAACCTGCAAGAAAACGGGTATAATTACACTGTGATATTTCACATTTTTCATCTTTCAGTGACAAATGGCTGGATGTCTCTGCCCGGTCGCGTTTCATCGCCCGTACAGGAAAGAGCGCTGAGATGAGCTGCATGTTGAAACAGAATGGACAAGTCTAACAAGGCAGAAATATGGCAGCTTTTATGATGTAATCAAATAGTTTGTGCAACACAAGAGTTCAGGCTCATCGTAAAGTCCATCGGCCCATATGTAAAAAAAACAAAAAACAAAAGTGAATGAATGGCCACCTTTGTGAGACTTTACAGCACTCCAAATAAATGTCTGGCAGGGCTGGAATGCTGCTATTAAATCACTTCTTGTTGCTGCCGAATAATAGAAGAAAAAGTTGCAGGAGTATTGTTATATTCCCCCCCCCACCCCAGTTAAGCATTTCACCGCATTCAGGTGTTGTCTGCCCGGATGAATGGAGGACGTGCTGGCTCAAGGTTACGTGCATTCATCACGACCGCAAGTGAGGGAAGAACAGATAAGTCGCTATCAGAGATTTGATCATTCAACGACAGAAAATAGCCACAGAGGCTATTAAGGACACAAGACTCTGTTGGATCGCTTTATCCTTTTTCTTGTGGTTTGTCATTCATAATTAGCATCGCTACGTATCTCCCAAATCAGGATGCTATATCACACTTAAAGTTTGTCATTCAGCCGTCATGGGAGTTTTTAAGCGAACCAAAATATGAGTAACATTTCTCAGTGTGATAAAGTACTTTGCAGATAAAAAACCAAAATAATACCCATGTGAATTAAGTCACAATTATGGAAAGAGTCTTATTCACCTGGTACCATTCTGACAATATTCTTGGAATTTTGCAACGTTTTTTGTTTTTTTTAAGGGGGTGGGGGACATCTTGTAACATTCCAATTAGACAGCCGCCTTGAGAAGAGTTTCCTTTGTTCAGTGACCCGCTCTTAATCAAAACACTTGTATCACATTTTATTTGTCCAATCTAACTTCTTCTGGAATGTGTTTTTCAATGAGGAAAATAGCACTCGATGATATACTTGCCGTCATAACAATTAAACGGAATGGGGCATCATGATTGCGGCCCCTTCTGGTGAGTGTGAAGAAAAAAAAAAGTTTCACAACTACTTTACTGGGTTGCAGTAATCATTTTTCGCAGATGACAAAGAATATGCCTGACTCTCGTTATATGGTCTACCTAAATGCATTACTGCGCTGTTTGCCCAAATATCCATTGCTTAAAATGTTACAAGGTGAAAAGATATGACATTTGAGTTTGACTGCTCATGGAGATACAGGAAGTAGAGCAAAGGGGCAACAGCCTGTCAGTCAGTCAGTCACGCTGGACACCGAGAGTCATGCGTCACTTCGAGTCAGCGGAATCTCACGCTACGCAGCATGTCCCGAGGGTGGCACCGTCACTCCCGCAAAAGCCTGTTGGGGTGGGGGGGGGGGGCGCCCTTTTTTTTTGTAAGCACCGCAATGGCAATTTGCAGCGTGTGACCTTTCAAAGAGGCAATGGAACATGACAAGAGATGTTAACATCTGAGAAGAGGCCCACGGGTGTTGCAAGATATACGGCCCAAACACTTGCGCGCGAGCGTGCGCGCCCGCTCTCTCCTTGACTGCACCGTGAGGCCTGACGTGAAAACACATGATGGCGGTTTGAACTGCGAGAGACGTTTGGGGCATATGCTTAGAGAACACATGGGTTGGATTTTCCAATTGGAGCACAATTGGAGAGATTTGAGGGAAACGTGTTGACTTCAGCTGTTTGTAATTGACTGCATATGATGTTCCTCTCTCATTTGTTGCAAGGGCTCAATGGACAAATCTCCTGATTTCCGAGGCATTCCGTCCTTTAATCCGGCCCGTCGTGCATTTTCAATTTCAAGAGTCCTTTGGTATTTGCTGCATGAATTAAATATGTCAGTTCAAAGTATTTATGTGTTTGTATTCGGGCTGCGCGACATATTTAAAAACTATCGTCATTATGACGGCACACGCAATATGGGTATCGCAAAGATTTGACATTTGAGCTTTCATCCAACGTTGACTAATCAGATGCAAGCTATCCAACGGGAAAACAGTGTCTCACGGCATCAATAACACTAAAGATATCTTTTATTTGTTTTTTAAAGCCTGACTATTTTGCCGCATGAGAAAAATTCATTTATTTCATGAGGCAAATGTAATTTCGTTAGCTACATGTTAAATATCACCATCACAATAATAGATCTCACAATATTCAACATCCATATCTCATCACATTTTTCCAATATCATTCATCCCTAATGTATGCATTTTACTTTGTTTTCCTGTCAATAATGTTTTTGGGGGTTTCATTCTCTTATCCAGCCCATTAAGCATATCGAGACCTTGTAATATTTGTGAAAATTAGGAGTACATAATACTCTTAAAAAAAAAATTACGAAGCTACGAATGCAAAAAAATCAAATAAAAAATGTGACTTTTTTGTTGTTGTTGGTTTTTGTAATGCAACCACAGAGGGTACAAGTGATGACGTACGACTGATTAATTTCTAAATGTCAAACAACAAGTTAATTAATACATCAGCTGCAAAGTTCAAGTTTATCGACGGGAGATTTCAGTGATTTGTGGACGGGGACTAAAGCATTATGTACTTTATATATTGGACCTCCTTTGGCAAATTTATTGATTGTTGTTGTTTTTCTGTGTTGCCTATTAGTGAGTGGCACTTTTTATAGAGCATTATTTGTGAGCGAATAAAGAACTAATTTAACAACTATGCAAACTTCCAATTTGACTGTTAGTTACAGTATATCTTGTGTGTGCACGTGAGCGTATGTAACCACGAGCTGAAGTACCAGTCTTCCTCAATTTAGAATGTCAGTAGAGCGGTAAGGTCTCCGGGGAATAACAGTCTTCACGCTTTCGCTCCCTACGCAGCGGCCGACACGCTTCTATTCCAGGAAGTTGCCGAAAAACCGAGAGGAGGAACACGGTCGTGACACTCGCTGACACTTTCTGCCTCTTGCACTAGACTGCGGTTTATTTTTTGCAAGGGGGTGAGGGGCAGCAGGGTTTGCCCGTGGGTGTGTTGAGTTGCGCAGAGAGGATGTCGGAGGTTGATGCCGAGGGAAGAGACAGGGGCCCAAAATACACCCAATGGACACTTCATTAAGTACACCTCCGATGAAAGACAAGTCCGACCTGCTGAAGAAGCGATGATGTCAACCTTTTTCATTCACACTGCACATTTGTCAGCAGTTTAAATTGAATTCTTACTGTCTCGCAAGTGGCATACTGTACATAGGGGTCCAACTCATTTTCATGGAGGTGTTACAAATGTGATGTCATTTAAACACTTCTGCAAACTAAAAGTACCAGCCAAAAACTATAAACAGTCCCTGAGATGAATGAAAGTGTGGAGTTTGACAGCAAGTTGTAAATTCCCCAAATAAAGGCCTTCCTTCAGTAAAACATCTGCAATGCGCATCAGGGCTTCTTCACAAAATGCTTGCCGGGACCAGATTTTGGCACTGAGGCAGATGCTGATTTTAACGAAAAAGGACTTGCGTTGAAATGATATTTAACTCACCTAGACTTTCTTGAAAGAGCACTTTCAAAACAACTCCAGTGGCACACCAAGTGCAAAAACAGAGTGAAAACAAATAACAACACTATAATGACGCGAAGTCTCATGCTGAGTCAAAAGCCAGAATTGGAGTTTCGCTCCAGTAAGGAGGCGCCCAGCAGCATTTTGGAACAACTGGAGATGCTTGAAGGAGGACTATCCGTCTCCAAAATAAAGTGCATTCCAGTAATCCATCTGAGATGGAACGAAGGCATGGATTACTGTTTAGAAATGCTGTTACTTTTGCCAGCTGCCTAGGATTAAAAATAAATAAATAAAAAAGCTGGATTCAAGCACAGCAACAATTTGCCACTCCAATTTAAAAATCACTGTGCAATTTAAAAGCCAAATTCGAGACTGTCGGCTTTAGATAAGAGCCCCAAACAACCACTTTCTCTTCTTAATGTCTTTTTTTTTTCACTCTGGCTGCAGTGGCTAACTCCTCATTTACGGTACAAAAAGGAACGGCTGGGCTATTTTAGCTTCCGTGTGATTTTGTTCCCTCGGTGATGTGACTTCAAGCCCCCTGACAGAATTTTTCCAAGCATCTGGTTGACTAGATTGACCACTTTTTCCATTCATTTTGTCTTTTTATTGTGATTTACAAGGATTTGTGTTGTTTCTGCTACATCTAACTCTCCTTACTATATCGTTCCTAAATTCACAAAAGATTGATTAAGGCAGAACTTGATGTTGAACAACGGGTTAAATTAGACATCGCTAGTGATGAGCATCTCGGTTCATTTTTTTTGGTCAGCATGACAGCATGCAAAGCCTCCAGTTTAAATTTTCTTTGACAAGCGTGGGGGGGGGGGGAATTTAACCATCAATTGACACATATGGTCACTGGTTTTGAAAAATGCATTTAAAAAGGATGTGAGAATCTCAAAATGTTCTGAACTCCTTTTTCCATGCCACTGTTTCATTGAGCAGAATGATGCTGCCACAGCAGAGGTCTGCAGTCAGTACACGTTCTTATAACTGTGTTGACTTATTGAGACTTGTTTACAGGTATGAAAAACGTCAGGAAAATCCTCCTAGAACATCTGAACTTGATGTGGGGTTCATCAGAGGCACTTTAAATGTTGGCAGGGGCGTACCGACTCCCATTTAACACGAGTTTGAATTCTTCATCGATTATCTGTAATCTGTAATCACGCTTAACTGTGCCACCATCTTTCAACACGTTTAAACAACACAATCGGCCTCACATGAGATACCAGTAAAAACCAAATGCTTCGGAAATATCAGCCTTCTGTCTTTTTGCTTGCATGTTACATACAGATTGATATGATGTGTTGTTCTATTAACGATTGTAATAGTCGTTTGTCAGCTCACCGGCAGCCTCTTTAAGCATCAATACACGTTTAGCTTGGAGTCGGGATTGGCCACTGGCGTACAAATGAGCATGACGGCGACAAACTTGTCAGTTGGAAAGAAGAATTATCTCATGAATAAGCCCAAGTGTGAACCATATGCCAACCTCGAAATCATTTGCATATTATACTCTCCCGCTCTCTCACACACACACAGACATCAACTAAATGCCAAATGCTACACGCTGACTATATAAATCCCATTCTAACTGCCAATTTAAAGTCACTTCTACAAGCTCAAACTACCCTTTCAATTTAAATGTGTGAGACCACAACACGGAGGTTGTCACAGTGCAGCCATTTCCTGCCCCGACAATGGCTTTCTAACAAGGCACTCGAAACACATGATGCCACCCAACTTGTAACGCGGCCTCTCCCCGCGCTCTCCCTCTGTGGCTTGCAGATTAGACTCCAGCTAATGAAGTAGCGGCGGCGGCGTGGCGGCATTGAATGAGCTTTTTATCTCTGTTCATTGTAGCAGGCTCCATGGCCGAGCTGGTGACACATCTGAGGTCAGCGGCGAGGCTGAGATACCGCTATTCTACCCAGGGCAAACGAGGAATACAAATGAGGAATTCCGGGAGTTGGCCAAGCGGTGCAAATGGGAAGAATGCCTTCCAATAATTAAATAGGGAGACCATCTATTTCAGAGGATTTCACATGCAAGTCAGGTTGTCAATGAATTCTGGGAGATGCACTCACCAGGAAACAAAGTCTTCAACAGTCCAAAAAATATATATTTTCATCGCAAATTCCACAAAGTATGCACAGACACTGCATACATCAAAATAAATTACAAAAAAGCTAATGCTACCGCTAACATTAAAATGAGTCAGAATGATGGCAAATGAGTGGTTGGTCAACCGAATAAACTTTAGATTCTACGGACATAGTGAAACTTAAAATGGTAATCTATAATATAGAAATGTAGAATTTCCTTAAATTTGTCCTCTGAAAGCTGAACGCTAAAATTGGAACATGAGGCAAAAAGATAACAAACCAAGAGTGATTCGTCAACAAAATCAGATTTAGAAACACTCAATTTGACTGATTTAAGTCATAATTTATCTTTCAACAACAGTTTTTACATAGCTAGCATAGGTAGCGCTAATTCTACATGAAAGAGGCAGAATACTGAAAGAGTAACTGTGTGATGAAATATGTGATAGAAATACTGGCTTTTGTAGAAACAGTAAAGTCCAATCGGTAATCGGCCTCATTATGTTCCGTCTTCTACCGTTGTTCCCGCTAAGCAGGAATGATGATGCAGGTGTAAGACTAAACTTTTAAAACATTTAAGACTGGAGTGGAGCAGCTGAAGTGTTGAGCTCAGGGGTAAAATTACACAACAGAGACTTATTCACAACCACGTCACACGTAACTACGTGAATCTGTACAGAGCAAAATACATGACAATACAGTATACACATTTTTGGATCATTTTAGTATATTGCAAAGTTATTACGAGCACTGCAAACCAGCTCCGAAATGAAGATGCTAGTGCAAATAACATCGCAACCTGAGGCAAAATGCAAGACTGGTCGACGGCATTTGTTTTTGCAAACCCTGGATTGAGTGATATGCGAATAACTCTTACAGCTGATTTCGGAACACCATTGGTTCAGTCGCAGCATTTTCGCGTCACTTTATCAAATGTCTACTTCTGCTATGAATATGGATGAAAAAAAAATGGTATTCTACAGGTGTTGTCTTCACAGCGCCACTTGATATTTTACAGCCAAATGGCTTCTCTCCCAAAAATTAACTATCCCCATCTTTACAGCATTGTATTTTAATTCGCTCCAAATGCCAGCCCATTCTGTTTGACCTAGCCCGGTGCTTGTCATTATGCACTTTCGCCGTCCCCACGCTGGCCGCGTTCCTGCATTCATTTGGCGAAGCACTGCAGCTGCCAGCAGCATTGGGAACTTGATTTAGGCAGGGCAGCCTTTTATGTGAGCCTTTATGGTTATTCCTCTTATTAGTTCGCATAAGTTTAGTTGGGAGTTTATGCTGTCATTTTTTGTTGTTGTGTTGTCAGCAGGATGTAGCCAAAAAGTAGGATTCCCACCAAATAAGATTGCTTTACATTGTGGTGTAGATTTAGCGAAAATTGTACAGATTCCTTTATGTATTTTTATTTTTTCATTTTTGTCAACCTTGAGAGGGCATTTCACATTGTCCTTAAATTTCTTTGTGACTAATGCATGAATAATGCATGAGCCTTAATGAAAACACTCAGGCATATACATGAGGAGGCGAGCTGTGAAAGTGTTCAATCTGCTCCTGATGTCCACTGTAGTTCATCAAGAATACTGTTCTAAATGGAGATTCATGTTGAGTGACTGCAGTGATCACTTATGTCATGGGAAATAATGCCTGCAGGAATCTGAATTTATTTCCAGTCTTTGTTATTTCCGGGCGCCACTGGATTAGAAAGTCACAATCTGTTCCTGTCTTCTCCCAGAAAACAAAAAATTATGTAATTTAATGAGGGGAAAAAATGGCGCTCCATAGTACTCTATTGTGCTTCATAAAAAAATAAATAATAATAATAATGATTAAAAAAAAACAACAGTTTTCATCACACTGCATCCATTGAACGGCCATGGCGCTGCTTTCTGATGTGCTTGCCTTGGCCACCTGGGGGCAGCATAAGATAGAGACAGATATGCTGTTCAACAAGATCGCTCAACTCATCAGTACTGCACTAATAGTCTGTCTTCACAGAGGATAAACAATATACAACAGAGTACTGGTACATAGTCTTTTGCTTCAAGGGTTATAACACAACAATAGCATTAGCAGGTTTGAGTGGCCAGGGGAAAAGCCCGCCATGATTTTTGGCTCCACAAGTGGTGCATAATTTAGCATATAAGCTTCTTTGTATTCGCATAGATGTGCTTCCTCAGCTTACTTGCCACCTATGGTCCAATGCCGCATTGCTTCTTGTTGTCAGCTGATATTGCTTTCAACAAGCCCTTTTCACGCTGGCAATTTGCTCTAATTGCTCTCCCTCTTCAAACAAACATAAATGTCATCAACTTTCATATCCTGCTGTGACTACAAATGCGATGAGTCATTTATATCCAGACAGTCGTGCGGGGATAATAGAAAAATCACAACGATGTGTCAGTCGTTGAGAATAAATGAATCTGCCGGTGATTTAGATGAAGTCACTTTTCGGAAACAGCTTGTACCCGGTTGTGCTTTCGAATGGGGCACAGAACACGTTGACTCACATTAATGGCATTAATAAAAATGAGATTACTAAACTCAAGTGTCAACAGATGTCAGCGACAAATACTTGAGACGGCCGCCGGCGAGGGTTGGAGATGAACAAGGAGAGCGCAATGCATCAGCCACTGCTGTCACCAGACGGGCTTTTGATGGCGGCGGTGTTACACCGTGGGCACGTTGTGTCCCGTCGGTACAGAAGTGCCCTACACTTTATGGATGGTATAGTGACAAGCCCATAGTACCTGAATATTAATTATTAATTCATTAAAATACTAATTATTAATGCAGTGATTGTGGCCGTACATGAACAACACGGGCCTAATTTCATCTTCACGGACGACAGAGTTCCAGCACATCGAGGTCGCCTCTATATACATCTACCTTTATAGCTATTGAGTGGAAATGCGATATATAATGACAGAATAAGGCAGTGTAAGGAAATGAGTGATGTGAACAGCTTCTGAGAGACGATACGCTAAGGAGCCAGCCGGAGTAAAGTTTAATGAAATGGCCACTTGGCTCCATTGCGGATGCACCAATCAGCAAAAAACACCGGTAGAGGTCACAAACAATTTGATCAAAGAGAATCGTGCTGGAGCGTCTCATCTCATTGAAGAGCAAGATGCGACAAAACGATTTACTCCGAGCGTCCTTTGAGGGTCTCGCCAATCTAACATCACAGTTGCACAATCAGAGAGGCTTGTGCAGCGTTAAATCGACTTCCAGGATAAAAATTTCCCTCAAGGCAAGAGTACCCTCTGGAATTGTTTTGGTTTGTAATGTGGGCATAATATATTGCATTTTTTTACAACGCGCAGTCAAGAACATCTCTCTCCAGATTGCAGCTTCTGCATAAGGCAAGGCAGCTTTATTTTTATAGCGCATTTCATACACCAGGTAACTCAATGTGCTTCACATAATTAAAAACACAAAATTGAAAAGCATTCAGAAACAAAAGAGCCAAAGGCATTTAAAAGTAAAGTAATAATAGTATCTTCCTAAAATTACATCTTATCCAGTGCAGGGGTACTGGGAGCCGAATTTTATCCCTGCCGACTTCGACTCAAAACCACATTCAAGACCACTGATGCCAACACACTGAAGAGGAAACTGAATTACTGTCACTTTGTTTTAATGAACTAAGTCTCGCCATACGTTAATCCGCAACAGTGTTCAGCCGACAACTGAAAGGGATACAGAATTCTGTGTACATGGAGTCTGATGCCAGCTTGCTAGATTGTCTATGAAACCATGTATTATGCTGTAAATGTATTATGTAGTTTACACCGACAGATGAATTTTACAAGGTTGAGAGAAACAAACAAGTCATAAGTCATGGAAAGGAACGATTACACAGACGTGGGTGTGATGAGTAAGTCTATTCAAACCGTCAAAAGGTAACATACAGGGATGGCTCTGGTACAATTTATCTTAAGTTGTACGTAAAATGTAATTCAAAAATAATTAGGCATAATATCACTGTAAAAAATGTTTTTAGCGCTCTGAAGGAAAAAAAAAGTGACATTCAGGGTTTTCAATGCCAATATGCAATTATTTATAGACTGGCACCCTGGAACAGAACCCAAAAGGTACTTAGAGTAACTGGCTGGCACAGAAAGGGAGCACACGGGCTAAATATACAAGGACTGTCAGTGCCGGGTAAGTGGGTACAGTGTTCCAGACTGCTGTTGTCACATCACGCAGTTGGTGACAGCCCGATTCTCGATTGAAAAAATATCCTCATTATCCATTCTGGAAAAATATGACTTGTTGTTCATAGGAGTGATGATTAAAAAGATGAGATATTCATAAAACCTTCAGAATACACTGCTATTGAGTGACTTCTGAGAATCAAGACTTTACGCGAATGCAGCATTGCGTCCAAAAACACAAAAAACAAACGAAAAAAAAACCCCAAAAAAAACAGCGTTTTCTTCTTATTATTCCACTCTTGTTTTCAAGTGAGCCCAAAAGGATTGACATTTCTCCGCAGACTGCAACACCAAAAACAAAAGGCCAAGCTTACCTCAGGACAGGCAAGTAATAACTTTCCGACTCCCCCATCTGAAAACTTTTCAAGCAAAAAGTTTAAATTGGCAACAAACCAAAAGGCAATAATGTGCCACTGATGCCAAGTCACTGCCTCAGAGCACTCACTGAGGGTCCAATCAAATTACGGATATCATCTTGATCCTGCTCACTGGGGCGCATATTTATTTGCAAGGCATCCTGCTGTATGCTGTGATAGATGAATCAAAGTTGGAGCGCAATGTTAATTTCTCACAACGCCATTAGACCTTTGCGACCATTTTTCTCTGTGTTCACAAAAATTTGTGAATTTATTTTTAAATGTGTTTTTAGTTGAACTTAGTCCCACGACAATTTTGAGAGGTCAACGTCACCGTAAAAATACTGCTGTTCAACGACCGTTAGAGGAGTTTGCAGTGTTAAAACTGCTACCAAGATCTGAATGTAGCCTCACATCGCAAGTCCACCACGCCACTTGAGTCTCTGACCAAAGCGTGTGACTGGTGCGCCACATTCAAAGGGGATGTGAGGACCCATGTTCAAAGGCGGCTCCAATCACTCCCACAGCGGCACAGACGTCCTTCTCTTAGATCCGCCCGCCTCATCTGCAAGTTTACCAGTAGTGGTTCTGAACGGCCTCTGTGTAGTCATGTCACACGCCTGTCAAGGAGAAATGTTGCTAATTTCGCATCGCCCGGTTGTTGACACACAAGGGAAGTGATTGTTTTTAAAAAGGGTGGATATTCCACCATGATTTCAGCAAAGCTCTGAAGGTAATATATCCGCACAAGGGAGTTGATGAACACTGTCTGTTAGGCCTTCTGTCTCTGATTGGTTGGTTTTTCCTCGGACGCAGTGGTTTGTTAAAAAAGATACAAAAAAATTCGAGAGTTGATTTTTTTTTTTTCCACAAATCATGTTACTCATGTCTTCTGTCAGGTCATACTACTGGGATCATGTAAGCTGAGGTCTTCTGTAGCTAACGTCTGGTATGACGGCATCTACAGTATGACAGCTCCCAAGTTTGGTGTGACTTTCGACAACAACAAAAAAAAAACCCTGGGCAAATTCCAAATTCAATACAACATTCCACATTAGCTTGCTTCGAGTACAGGCCAATGTTATTAAATTTCATTATTTCCTTCAAAGAATACAAAGCACCTACAAGAACCAAAAAGCTCATGTTGGCATTCAGCATCCAAAGCTGCCCCCCTCTGTGTTGTTGTTGAAACAAAAACATTGGTTTTCATGGAGACCTCCAGGATTAAGGCGAATAAAAACACGACTCGACATCAACCGCCCTTCCACTCTGTGCACTTGCACTCATAAAGTCAGATGGCAAGATGACAAGCATCAAGCAGCCTTGTTTATGAAACAGAACAGACGACTGCCCACAGTGGTATTGGCACAGTTTGCTGAACAAACAAACACTTAATCACAGACATCTCGCATTCTCCATTTTTGTCTGCACCATATTTGTCCTTTCTCTGACTGAGCTTGTTTTTCCTCCACTTTGCATCCATTTAGTTACTGGCAGAGGCGTCACTACCAAATTAACGTCTCACATTAAAAGTGCTGGTAAGCTTGACCTCAGACAACACTATATTTTCATTTATTTACATTCCCCTCCCCCCCCTACATAGATTGTGGTATTCATTTATCTGATATGAAAGGAGGGAAAAAAAACATCCTGTGGAAATAAAACGGGCTAAAGTTTGTGTTCCGTTTTCATTGGGTAAAATGGGACACACTGTTCCCTTTCCCGAAAGTTTAAAATCATGTTTTAACAAAAAGTGGGGGAAATTAGGTCGCGCATGGAAGACATAGCGCTGCGCTCAAAAAGCATCGGACTCAGCTGAAACTTGTGCGCGGTGTGTTTACTTTGTCTACGTCGGAAGGGTAAACGTTCGATGCGGCGTTAGCCCACGCCGACGAGAAACTTCTTCACAGGCATGCAACTCATCAAAGTATATGCTGATTTGATTAAAAAAATTGAACATGTAATATTCAAATCATCCTCAAGCTACACCAACACGGAGAAGATGCGGGAGAATCCAAAAATCACCGGTCGAAAACAAGGATGAACTGCTGAGTCCGACAACGTGAACTCTGCTCTGGCGCTCCCTTATGTATGAAGATGAAACCCAGACAGCCGCGTCCTCCGAGCGTGAGTGATGCGGGTGCAGCAAAGAGGCTCTGTGTCAGCTTTATTGGGCTAAATACCGTTACTTCCACGGCCGGAGGAGAGTGAACAAACACACACAAGCCGCCTCATTCGTGTTTGGGCCAGCAGATGTTTCCCCTCCCGTGGGAGCTTTCCGGTGCTCATTCATCCTGCTGCACCTTGCAGACAAGAGCGCCGGCTTCCAAATTTAGACCCAGTATCTCTCGATAATTGACTGCTTGTTCTTTCTCATAAGCAGGGCAGTTCTCCGATGTTAGCTCTGCAATTAATACACGATTGCCATCGAGTTGCTCGGCTGGTATTATTGCACTGAAGGGTGATTTAAAAGGAGGTGTCGGGGGGGGGGGGGTGGTCATCAGACTACTTTTGTCAAGCATGAAACGGAGAGGCACTGTCTCAATTGCTGGGTGGCACATGTATGATGTTCTGCATAATGAATCACTTTGGATTCTATCCCCACCCCCCAACAGGTTAAAGCAATAGGAACAAGTCTGAGATCAATCAAGTCAATGTTGCCTAATGTCCACAAACCGTGATCAATCATTACCGAAATACATGTACACATGTTTACTCATGCCCACTTCAACTTCTGAAAATGTCAGAGCCATTGCCCCAATATTTTGTATTTTATGGACTTAAGCCTTTTCCTCTCCATAGGAACTCACAACCTCACAGTGCAGAGGTACCGGGTTCGATTCCAGCTCCGACCTTCCTGTGTGGAGTTTGCATGTTCTTCTTCTGCCTGCGTGGGTTTTCTCCGGGTACTCGGGTTTCCTCCCACATTCCAAAAACATGCATGGCAGGTTAATGGAATACTTTAAAAATTGTTCTTAGGTGTGAGTGTGAGCGCGGATGGTTCATCTGTGTGTGCCCTGCGATTGGCTGGCAACCGGTTCAGGGTGTCGGTCTCCAAAGACAGCTGGGATAAGCTCCAGCACGCCCCGCGACCCTTGTGAGGATAAAGCGGATTAGAAAATGGATGGATGGATCGTTTCTGAATAATGTTCAACCACTTCGAGCAAGTGGGATGAGGAGAAATGCACTCGTAATGTTCTAGGTAGAGAGACAACATTTTAGACATGCCAGAAATGTCTCCAATCCTCTCGTTTCCTCGTATACAATGTATGACTTGTTTGTTTGTGACAATTCAACCTTGGCAGAGGCATGCGCTCGACAGACTGCTCTTCTTGCCTCGACTGTTCATCCTTTGGCGCAGCAACATATAGGGGTCCAATTGTGTCGGGCCGACACAATGCAGCAATTCATTCCACTTGATCACAGAGGTGAGCGTGACTGTTTGACAGCCATTGAGGCAAGGCTGTCTCTCGAGCATGGGGTTTATGCCTCGACAATGACAGGCGGCACTCCGGACTGTCAGAGCCCCCTGTGGTCAGGCACCTTTTATTATAGAGATG
>CAAKHF010011705.1:0-22718 GCA_901007745.1 Hippocampus kuda
ACACACACACACACACACACACACGAATAAAATGCTGCAACAACAAACATGAATCCACCGTCTACTTTTATGTAACTTTACTAGCGACAGCAACACCATAACATGGGAAACAACAACACTTTAATACGGTCACTATGGTGACACTGAACATGCTGCCGACACCACAGAACAAATATTGTGCATGAATTTTCTGAGCCACACAAACTTGGGGTATTTTGTAGATATAGCAATAAACATCAAGCCACATTTTAACATAACTTTATTGGCACCGTCCTCCTGAAAGACACTGACATGACAAGGCACTACAGAGCAATGTCATGGATGGATGCAAAGGAAGGAATCTGGTCAATATTAAAAATAAAACATTTTTGTAAGCTCGAACAACAAATAAACTGAATGTACTGTAAGTTTTTTATTCTTTCATCTGATTCAGCCAACTGGAATGGTATATCCAGTTCCTCAATAAAGCAATCATTTGTATCACATCGCTTTTTTTAAATGTCACATCTGTCAGATTGGAGAAACTTGAAATGGATCGTGCAGCACTTGTCACTCTAAAAGAATCCTACAGAGACTACGTGTAATCAAATTTGCCTTGAAGTAACATTTTTGCCCTTTCTGATTTATGCTCACTTTTTAATTTTGCGTCTCAAGTGTCGCGGGACAATCACTGTAGGGACTGCTGCAACATGCTGGAAAATTTTACAATTTGTCAAAGCAAATCTTAAAATCTTTTGGGTGTGTAGAACATGATTAGATCCTGACTGATCATGTTGATGTGTCAGGAGATATGAATAATCCATAAAGTTACGCTCCTATGCATCATGCCCTTATCAGTGAATCACTAAAGGTATTTGACAAAATATGCTGTTTTTAAAACATGTTGAACACGGCTTTGAAGGAAGGCCCCTAGGGCCAATATAGTGTTAGCTGACCATATATGGGTACAGCAGGAATTAGCAATGGACCAAACAAAACCCAATACTGAAACAGCAGTGCACCATTGAAACAGCATGCACTTTTTAAATAGTCCCCCCACCATGAAGGCAGTTCTTAATTTCTTATTTTTGGGAGGGGCAAGGGAGTGTTCATTCCTTGTGAATGGTAAAATAAGGTGCACTCAAGAGGATGAATTCTTTGGAGAAAACATTCATACTCAGCATTTCAAGACGATGAAATACCCGAGAGAGAGCCTTTGACGAATATGATGTGGGTCCCGATTCATACTCCTTAACAGTCATGTCTCAAGGATGGCAGTTGTCATACTCACATCCTAAGATTGACAAACAGACAATTATCACTTTTATGCAACAATAGAAATAAAATGGTTAAACAAATGTTTTTTTCTTTCTTTCAAAAAGAGTGTTTGTCTCTTTAAAAGCAGGGACGAACAATCAACAATGACGGGGTTATCCTTTGCTTATTGTGTCACTCTTCTCGTCTTTGTTGAATTCAGCTTAAATGTTCCAAAAGTGGAACCTTGGTGACGTGAACAGAATTGTAACATCAGAATGAATTAGCTGATTGATTGGTGTTTTTTTTTTCTCCTTCCATGTTAAAAAAGATTTTTATTACGGCAAATCAAGATCACTATTGAGCAAAATCAAATAGTGACAACGTGGTTCCGTATCTTCCCCAAAGATGCAAAAAGGAGGCACATTATTTACTATTGATGTGGTTTACAATGTCAAACCATTCCCAGGAGTCCTTTTAACACGTGACATGTTCAAAATTCACAATTCCAGAATGCTTTACACATGCTGTTGGTTGTCTTGCTGAAATCAACCTGTTTTAAGAATATCTCATGTACAATGGCCAGCCACTCCGGTTTCCTCCCACATTCCAAAAACATGCATGGCAGGCTGATTGAAAACTCTAAATTGTCCCTAGGTGTGAGTGTGGGCGTGGATGGTTGTTCGTCTCTGTGTGCCCTGCGATTGGCTGGCAACCGATTCAGGGTGTCCCCCGCCTACTGCCCGAAGACAGCTGGGATAGGCTCCGGCACCCCTAGTGACCCTAGTGAGGATAAAGCGGTTCGGAAAATGACTGATGACTGACATTGGCCAGCCCTCAGCCCACCACATACACCAGCTTTCATGAACATGACGACCGGCGTCGGAACCTGATCTTTGTGATTATAGAGGCCTCATTTTGCGAGCAAGTGCTTGTGTAACAGCAAGCAGGCGAGTGCTCACTCCGCCTTTTGCTTTTACTTTCAGAGGCTGTGACCCGGAATGTGTGTGTGGGGCGGGGTGGCATTTTAAGACTTGATAGATGACTATTTGTATGGAAGTGAAAGTGTGTTAACCACAATATGACCCTTTTAATTAAATTTTATGAGGTGTCAAGATGAAACCAGCAACCTTCAATTTGTGGACGCTAACCCCTGCTGTTTGCTCCCCCTAATGTTCAAAAAGTTCAGCGATTCATCCACAGATCTTTCATGCACATGGAGACTGTGACTTTATACATACAGTAGAATGGCAATAAAGGCAGACAGTTCGGACATTGTTTGATTGATTAGCCACCTTCTATGCTCTTTGACGCAACCATTTCAATCAATTTCCAGTTACTCGGCTCCATTTAGGTGATTTAGATAGCATGGCAAAAGAATGCCCATCCTTTCAAATGCAGTGGAGGCCTTCATCAAATTAGAATTGAAGAGATTATTCAAGGCCGAGTGAAATGACAAAATCAATAGTTCAACGCTAAAATGAAGAATGATCATTCGGAGGGGATCACACTTTTGACTGCACATTCCCCATCCATCTCACCTTCTCGACTGATTTGAGCTCCTTTCTCCTATCTAAAACACACACACACACACACATACACACACACAAAGCCAAAGCACTTTCTTAGATAATTAGGAGTTTGGCTGATGTTGCAGCCTTGGACCTTTTCCAGCTCTGTGCGTTGGTTAAGAGGCAGTGGGAGTGGGTCTATTGGGCTTCTCTCCAGCCTCCACAAAGCTCTTTGCCTCTCACACTCACGTGGGTCCGTGCCGAAATAAGCACAGGGATAAAACTGGGTCTTACTGCAATTAGATGGTAAATTGGACAACAAACGCATAAAATATGATGCACCTTTTGAGGGCATAAAAATGCATGGCCCCAATGCAAAACATTCTATTAAATTGTTTCCCAAAGTGATCTTCATTTAACCACTCACGTTCATGTGAAAAGTGCCACCTTTCTTCCTCTCTCTCTCTCTCTTTCTTTCTCTCTCTTTTTCTCCCACACTCACACACAGACACTTTAAACACTTCCACACACGCTCACATAAAAGGACGGCAATCCATCACTGCGCTCATTGCTGTCATGAGGAAAGAGACAGAGCTCTAAGCCAGAGTAGTCTAACACAAATTTGATTTCGTTCAATTTGCCTCAAACAGCGACATGTGAGCACTAGCAGCGCTAATGCAGACTGGCACCCTTGTTGCTAACAGCCATGTCTTTGGCTCTCTTTCAAACAACTGACCATCTTCGCACCGTAGCTTTTTTTTTTTTTTGTTCCATTCTACAGTGTGAAGTGATGAAAATGATCGGAGACTGATCCTGCCCCGTGGTATGTTTACTTCACTTGCTCATAAAGAAGACGCAAGAGATGTAAAAGTTTATTATTGCAGGTTTTAAACTCGTGTTTATGCCACAAACAACAAAATAGCACATAATGCCAGGGGAAATGGGTATCACCATTAGCCTGACCTGCAGTTAACTGGACTGCAACGACTTGTGTCTGGAATTTAAATTTTTACAAGCATAAAGTGCCTCGTTACAGCAAGTGAACGGGATGTCTCACTGGTGGTCATGCGTCGCAAGCGCGTTCGAGATGGCAATTTATAAAGCTTACACTTCTTTATCCGGGTTAGCATACTTTATGCTTTCTGTGGCTATTGACACATTATCCGTGCATACCATGTACCGGTAGATATGGCCTGAGTTGAACTCAGCATTTATGACATCATTTTTTTCCGAGTACAGTGTGACACTACCCCCTGTCCTCAGACTTCCAAAACAGAAGAATGGACAAACCGAACATGTGCCATACTGTTCTCCGAACATTGCGAACAAAGACAGAATAGATTGATTGAAATATCACAAGGCAGCACGGTGTGGAAAAGGTTCTGGGTGTAAATCTTGACTTAGGCCTTCCAGTCTGTGGAGTTTGCATATCCCACCCCCTGCTCTTGTGGGGTTTTCCCTGTGTGGGGCTTCCTCTCAAATTGCCAAAACATACATGGTAGTTTCATTGATGACTAAATTGTCCATTTGTGTGAATGTGAGAGTGGCAACAGACTGGCAATGAGAGCAAACGCATGGATGGATGAAATAGCGCAGATGTGATTTTTTTTTCTCCCCGTTTTGTTTGTCTTTCATTATTCAGGTGGCCAACTTGGCTTGCTCCATTTCTAATAATGAAGAGGGTGTCAAGCTGGTTCGAATGGCTGCAACCCAAATTGATAGCCTTTGTCCACAGGTGAGTTTTTTTTCCCCATGTCGTAAAGCATTCTCACAAGTCCTGCGTTGAGTGCTCATGTCTAAAAGGCATTTTAAAAGGTTTTTTTTTTTTTTTGTATTCGGGTTTTTTTTTAAACGAATAGATTGTAGCTGAGACTTAAAGAATCCAGGATGGCAGAATGGGGGAGCCATCCATCAATAATGTGTAGGAGGATTTTATAGTGCTGTTTCTCAAGATGTAAGCACCAGTGGAAGTTAAAATCAATACATTGTTTCCAGGGTTAACAGTGGGCCTTTTTCTCAGAGGACCCAACTTTGTGTGAAACAAATAAGATGATGAGGTTTCAAATTCATATGGATTATCTGATGCGCAGTAGTATCTCTCTGCACAATAAGGGAGACGGACAGTGTTTAACTTTGAAAAGCTTAACCCCGACAGAGTACATACAAGCATTAAACTTTCTGGCTGAAGATCTTGCTGGACAATTAAATATTAAATTTTAAAATACTTGAAAGACATGGGTAAAATTACAACTTATACAGCATAAGTTTTGCTTTAAACGCGGAGAGCCGATGGGATTGAACAGTTTCTCTGTCTTGACAGGTTATCAATGCTGCCCTCACTTTGGCTGCCAGGCCTCAGAGTAAAGTAGCCCAGGACAACATGGATGTTTTTAAGGACCAGTGGGAGAAGCAAGTGCGCATCTTGACCGAAGCCGTGGATGACATCACTTCGGTGGATGACTTCCTGTCTGTGTCAGGTACAAACCCAGTGGAGAGTGGTCAAATGAGAAGACGTCGTTCAGTTCCACTGACTGTTTATTTACGCCTCTTTCAAGAAAACCACATCCTTGAGGATGTAAACAAATGCGTCATCGCGCTTCAAGAGGGAGACGTGGACACTCTGGACCGAACAGCCGGAGCGATTAGGGGCCGAGCTGCTCGAGTTGTGCATATTATAAATGCGGAGATGGAGAATTATGAACCGGGCGTCTACACTGAGCGTGTGCTGGAGTCCATCAAGCTTCTTTCTGAAACTGGTTAGTACATTACAAATGCACTCACGTTTAATTCAAGGTGTATTCATTGTTACCGGTAGTGTTTTGGCACCAATTGTCTCACTTCTTACTCACTCTGTGATTTTTCATTTGAATGTCTCTTCCAACAGCAGCAGTATAAATTACATAGCAGTACGAAAACAAATGATTTGCACGTTGCCAGGCAGAGTTCATTGCACTCAATCGTTCAGGGCTCATCTGCATGTTAAAAACAATAAAAGTGGCATTGCCAACCACCCTCATTAGTCTGTTTAAAAAACATCGATTGTGTTAGACATTTTCATGCAAATTGAGTGGCTTTTGTTCGTCTCCCAGTGACGGCAGTAAATTATGAACACACCTGCCTTGATGTTCAGTGTCCCAAAATCAGTTTTTTGGCTGTTTTACCATCCCTGGATGCCACCTGTCCACGTTGGTGTGCCCTTGGGTTTGCTCAATTTATCTTCTGTGATTTTTTTTCTTTTTTTTTTAATCATAGATGTATACTTCCTTGTCCGGGTGAACTGCTGGTAATCTGAAGACTACAGCAGTCAGGACAAGGATCCAAAAGATGTACCAGCAAAAAGTGGTAGACTTTAATGATGCACCCTTTGCAGTGGCGGAATAAGCAAATGGGAAGAGCTGAGATGGCATTTAATAGTTACCTGTCTGTGCAATTCAAATCAGATTGCAATCCCCCTTCTAGTTAAGACAGCCCTCTGTATGGTTTGATTCTTGATTGTCACCCACAGGTGCCTCGTTTCCTTCTGTCGCTCCCATAATTTGCCACTTATCTATACTATACGATACTATATCTATTGTTTCCCTTGTTGCGAACATGTGCCGGGGATAAATGGCAAACCAATGATCTATCTTTGCAGCGAGTTGATAAATTGCGAACAGCATCAGTTGAGCCACGTGCTCACACAGTCATCCGTCTGAGTCTCATCTGGCACTGACACCCCCCATAATGGACCTCCTGCAGCACTAGTTCAATGCTGTCATAGGCACATTCGCTTCTATTATTGCATGGTTCTCTTCATTTGATTGAGGTATTTAATTGATAAAGTACAGTGGGCACTTAAGGTTAATTTCATATGACGATAACCTTGTCTCACATTAAGACGATAATATTCTGCTGCTGTTCCATTAATCCTCCATGAAGTAGCGAGCTTGAGTTAACAGCAGCATCAGACTTGTCATTGTGTTCTATGTGTATTTCTTTTTCGTTGAGTTTGTCATCGTCATTTTTAGGGATCTTATCTAACACATACGGTTGCATCACGCACCGTATTCCCCAGAGCTTTGACTGAAAAATACAGTCAGCTTCCCTATGATATTGATTGTTGAAGTCGTACAACACACTGTCGCTTAGCACGTAGCATTCTATCCAAGTGGCAGTAAAAGTCACAATAAAAGATGCCTGAACATTTTCTGTTGGTTTCAGAGCTGCACTGCACTAGATAAAAGAGTATGTGGGTATATTTCCTCTTAGTGTCATGTTCAGTCAGCTTTGGTTCGAGGAATATTTTTGTCCATTAAATTATCTATTAACTTATTAACTGCTAAACTGCATTAGTTGGTGTAAATTAGGGGAGTCTTAATTACATGGTGACATTGAAATGATGCAGCAGGGAAATACTAAACATGATTGTCCCATGTTGGCTCTTGAACATAAAAAAAAAAAAGAAAAATGACTTTTTGTTTTCTGGTCTAAGTTTAGTGGTTCTAGCTGGGCTGTTTTTAAGGGCTACAATGCACAATTGATCTGGACCATGAAGCACTTATTGATCCTCCTGAACTTTTGCTTCCCTCACTCTGTCAAAGACCTGAAGTCTATGGATTTGATCACAGTCAAGGGGAAATCTATAGCTGAGGGAAAGATGATTCAATGTCGCTGAACAAAGGATAGGGATGCAGGACCACACACTTTTAGAGGGTACCAAGTCCAATTAACTCAACTCTTCCAGAAAATCAATAGCTGTCACCAATGATTTCACTAAGTGTTTCGAGCTTTTTGTGGAATTCATTGATGTGACGTCCTCCCCCATCCTCCTTTCTTTGTGGTGCGCGTGCTTCAAACATTTACTCTGGAATATCTAGTATGTGCCAAGTAGACCAAAGCATTGATATGGATTTCTTCAACTATTTGACGATAATAGTTAAACTCGTGTCTTACTTATTTGCCTTCAAGACATGTTGGAGAATTTTATGCTTCCAACCTTGAGGGAACAGTTTGAGGAACAACTTGAGAGCCCTGATCCCAATCCCATCCAGCCACGTCCACGCTCAGGTCAATGTCACTGACCTCAGACCTCGCAAATCCCCTTTGAGATGAATCATCAACATTTCCTCAGACACACTGACTAACTAGAATAGCTCTCAAGAGACGTTCGCAAAGACCCGAACAATCTTAGACATTCTTCATTAACCTTTGACATGTGAGACCGGATTGTTCCATGACCAGCAGATGCAGTTTCAAATGCTCAACCTGGCTGGTCACTGCCCTATTTGGCCCCGATGCAAGTGGACCATATTGTGAAAAAGTAAAAATAAATTATTGCATGTGCGGTTTTGTTCGGAATCTCACCAAAATGTGACACATCCCATCTACCGATGTGGCAATTGTTTATAGGTTTTATGTTTCATAAATACCTTAGTTGCCATTGAATGGACTCTCCCTCACCTAGCATATGTGTATACTTCCATCTCTGTTTGCATGTGACCGGTTGTCATTTAACTTTGTCTTTGTTTACGTCCATGACTACTTGTCCATCTTTGTGACAATATCCACGTCAACAGTAGGACACTTATCACAACTGCCTAACCTCTGACCTTGTCTCAATTTGTCCTATATTGAATGTGATCAGATGAATGGGCCGGACAAATACTTGCAGCCAAGGCACACAACTCTTGCGTGTGTATAGCTGAGCCATAGATTCTTGACAGACAATCTACACATCGGCCCAGGATTGAATCGTGTCCTTGAGAGGAGGAGGAATCAATAGCTTAATGGGGAAGTGGTTATGGTCAAACTCCTCTTCCTCCCTTCTTCTTACAAGACACTTTTCTGCCCACTACTGTAACTCCCCATGTTTAAACTAATCTCCTCTGCAAAAAGAGGGCGGCACATTTTAAAGTCAATCATTAATGTGGTGCTTGGAGAGGGTAGATTAAAAAAACTGATAAATGGCCTAACTTAGTGTGCCATTACAAGCGGTGCGGTGGCATTACTCCTAGTTAATACATTGGGGCATGTTAAATGGGATTTAGTCAGTATTTATAGTGAGTAATAACACATACTGCATTCTCCCAGTGGCCCACACGTCATGCCTGTACATTTGGGGATCATTGCAACGGAAATAGAGCCGTTTCATACTGTCTGTTAGCCCAAATCGTTCAAAAATGGTGTTCCCTTTTCAAAAGGTAAGCACAGTGCTATGTGGAGTGGATGTTTAACCCTTTCGTGCACCCTGTAATGTGACAACAAGTAACCTCTGTCCCTGAAAGGGTTCAAGCATAGTAAGGTGGCATTTGTTTAAAATAGTTGAATGGGGAGCTGGAAAAATCAAACAAATATTACTGGTAAGTATTGAATGACATATGGCAGCACGGCGAGTTAGTGGTTCGCAACTCCGCCTCAGTCGCGAGTTGTGGGTTTGAAAGTCTGTTAGAACTTCTCTGTTGAGAGGTTTTCCTGTCCACCCTGAGCTTGCCTGGGTTTTGTCCAGATGCTCTGCAAAACATGCATGTTAGTTGAATGTAAATGTGAATGGTTGGTTGTCCAAACAGTTTATGTGCTGTGATTGACTGTCGACCAATCTGGGGTTTACCCGACCTCTTACCTCCAGTCAGCTGAGATAGGCTGCAGTTACCTGTGACTGAAATGAGGACAAGCAGTTTTGAACAATGAATAGATGGTTCGTCCGTACTGTATTTTGTTTCAGTTAGGTACATTCTGCTTCCTGGTTGTGGTGGTCTTTATAAGGTGTTCAATTCATAAACCTGTTGTGAAGTAATAAAGCATTGTTCGGGCTTAGCAATATAATTTTAAAAGACTCCATATGCACCGAGAGATACAGGCAAACATTTCCCATGCACTCAGGACTGATGCCAACGTGTGTATGATTGCTTTTGCAGTTCACTACTCAAACTGTGTTCGTGTGGAATTGAGGATGAGTTTAAAAAAAAAAAAAGTTAAAAAAAATGGGTTGTGCTATTTAGAGCTTGTTAAACACCTCACAGGGGCACGCCATCTCTGCACTAGGGGTTCTTCATTGTTCTTGCGTAACTTCCTACTTAAAACTGTGCCTAAGCCTGGAGGGTGAAAAAATCCATTCCTACATGGTCACATTTAATTCCCTTCATCATTTCTCAACCGGAATGAGTGAAATTGCTCCTTACCATCAGCAACCTTGCTCATTAAGAGCTTGCAGAAATTTAAATATTTCTATTTAAAATGCCTTCCCAGCAATTCCCAAAAGCCTATTTTATGCTGCTCCACTAAGTGGATTAAACTAAATTAAAAATGAAGGAAGTGAGAGATTTTGTAGTGCCTTTTATGTTTGTTGAGACATAGCTTAATGCCAAAAGAGGTATGCCTCAAATGTGTACACCTGCAATGCTAGATGACTAATTGATTCAGGTCATTCATCTTCGACGAAGAGAAAGTCAGTCAAGATGAAAACAATCACACACATTGATGTGCAGGGACACCCGCTGAGCTGCCTGACTTGTTTGTTGTCATCTCTTCTACAACCTGATTAAAATTGTTACGGTTTCTGACAATTTTTACCAAAAACTATTCTGTCATCTCTTAATGAAAAAAAAAAAGGTTTTTCAAAACATCATATCACAAAGTAGCCTACCTTATAAAAGAAAAAAAATATATAGTACCCGGAAAATCATTGATGAATGGTCAGATGGAGAGAAACGACGGCAACATTTTGTATTATTATTGAGAAGCAATGACAGACATAAATTTGAGAAAGTGCATGAGGGTTTATGGTTTTATGTTTCAGAGATGAGGGACACGAGTCATATGCCTTGACTCGTGTCAGACTCGAGTTGCTGTGTTTGGACTTGCGACTTGCTGCCAAAAAACTTGGGAATGACTCGACTTGCCTTAAGCCGGAACTACGTGATTTGACAAGGCATTTTGTTCATAATTGGACATCTAAACTTCACTAATGAACATGAAGATGTAGTTCATTCAATAAAAATTGGGATGAAATCTATGGACATTGAAGTTCACGATGAGCAAAGACGATAAAAATGATATGATTTCTTGGCACTGATTACCGCTCTCTCGTCCTCGCTCCATGCACTGCAAAATAAGTTCTTGCGCAATTCACTGCGAAATCACACTTAGTCGTAAGGTATTGTGTGATTCATGGCAAAATGACGCTGAGACTGTCTTGGTCTGTATTCAATAACAGTGTATGATTTTGGTCTTTTGTATTAACAGCCACCGGTGTTCTCCTTTTGTAAGCTATCATTTCTAATTTCAGCACAATTCACCTGAACACATAACAAGCATCGCCTCCGTCACCTCTGACCAACCTTTTTTTTTTTTACAGGCAAATAGGAATTTTCTTTTTACTGCTTGGCTTTTGTTCCGCTCAAAGTGTGTTGATCATTTTTCCTCCTTAGGCCTTGTGATTTGACAGGCGAAGTTGGCTTTTTTTTTCTTCTTCTTTGCAATAAATGGCACGGGAGCGTGTGCCACACAAACAGGAAACTCCAACCAACTGTGTACACAAAAACACACCTGCAATTTACAATCATTTCGTGGCAAAACACGAGTGATAGCTTCTCTAGCCGAGATGAAAGGGTGTACTGCGGTGAGATAATTTCACAATGTTAACAAAGGGGAAAACAGTTACAATACTCTGCAACTTCCACCACTTTTTTTTTGATAATAATGGGGATACAGCCAAATAAACAATGACCCAATCCTTGAACCAGCCTTTCAGAGCTCAGAGCTCACTTTGTTTTACCTGCTTATTTTGATTCTTTCTTTAGAACTCGTCAAGCTTTATACTTCAATCAAATTGTGTGTCGACGGCGTCGAGTCTTAAGTCACAATGTTAAGATGGCAAGTCAACCGCCTTTGAAAAGATACCGATGCTGTTTTGTGACACATCTTTGCTCTGGTATCTGACTGTCAGGATGCTATTTTCAAATTCATTTTGTTTGGTGGGACTATTTTTACTGCAGTAGTACAGAGTCTCCGTGCTGAGTGTATTTAAATATTCACCCGAACGAAAATGCATGGGACTACTACTGAAATCGTTGGCACTTACTGAACGCAAAACAACATTTTGCACTGTATGTCAAATGGAGTGTCACGTTACCCCACACTGCAAAGTTTCTAAATCTCTCCCACACGCTTTCTTCCTAAAGTCATGCCTCGTTTTGCCGAACAAGTGGAAGTAGCAATCGAGGCGCTGAGTACAAACCCACCACAAGCCTTTGAGGAGAATGAATTCATCGATGCATCCCGTTTGGTCTACGATGGTGTCCGGGACATCAGGAAAGCTGTCCTCATGATAAGGGTATGTCAATATGCTCCTCCATTTTGTCATATTAAAACCTGATACTCTGAAATGTTTGTATGCATTTTCTTCTGCCATAAAGACTTTTTTTAAATTACTTGTAACTTCATACTTTCTCGTCAAATTACATTTTATTGTGTTTGACTGTTTCAATTTAGTTTTCATGATTCTCATCATTTTGGCTTTTAATTTGCAGCCCCTAATACTCCTGTGTAGTAACGTTCGTGATGCAGAAAGCCATCTCTGATTCAAATTTGCTGTTGAACAGTGTTATCTTTCAAAAACGGATGTCGATTCATCTGAAGCAATACATCATGTCGAAGCTATGCTGTTCACAAGATTTTTCTGTTACAAATTTATTTGTAGGAAATGACACGTATTTATGAAGTTGTATTTATAGGCATCATATGGCCTCCTGGGTTGGGATAAATAACATTTCAGCACTGACAAATATTACATTAATAGATCTCATTTCAGAGACGTCGCATGCGTGCAATAAATCTTGCAGGTCATTTAACTGCGTATCACAATAGGAAGGATGAATAACAACGTGATCGTCGCACTCTGAAAGGAAACTATCTGCATTCTGTACCCGAGCCGGCCCTTCTCTAGTCACCATGTAATTCATTTATTCAACTTTATGCAGGCTGGAAGCTTTCCCGGTGCAGCTCATGAAAAAAAAAAATCTAATTATGGAAAATAATTTGATGCTAGTAAATAATGTAAAACAGGCGGCTTTGAACTTCCGCGGACCAGCTGGATTCATAATCCCATCCATGTTCTAATTCTTCCTACAAGGAAACAACTTTCTCTGTTTGTCTGACTATCATATACCGAGGACAGCTATAAGGCTTTATGAGCGCATATTGTTATAGGTCTTATTTTGCTCCCACTTAAGATGAGAAAAATCTCTTTAGGATTTTTTTTTTTATATTATTACTGCACAGATTTTATGAGCTGCCATTAGATTAAGAAACCAATTTGCCACAGTATTCAGAATTCCGAGGTAGGTATTGAGAAGAGGATAAAATTATAATGAAAGTTCTAAAAAGCATAGCTCTCGGTTTCCCCTTTATGTTGGTGCGTATGCCCGTAAAAGAGTAGCAGGAAACTATGAATACATTAAATGCAAAGCTGTGTGGAATCGTGTTTACACTGTTTTTCGTGGCTATTTTGATTTGCCGTTCTCTGTCCAACCAATAAGAGAGATCACTCCATTAAATATCCATTAAAGCATGCCATCAAGATGCAGTGAGACCAAAAAATGTGAAAAAGGGCTGGCTATTTACAGTGCTGAACAAGTGCATTAGGCCACTATCCAAACTGTGTTTAATGCAAAATTATTATAATTGTTTTCAGGGATGAATGAATTGAATTTTTCAATCAACCATTAAAAAAAAAATCACGTGCATTGCAGACGTAAAATGTCAAAGTATATATATTTACTCTGAGTCCTGAACAGAAAAAAAATAAAATCCGGAGGATGAATGTTACACTTGAAAAATGTCTGCCTTCTCATAGAGTACCCGTGAGCCAGTTGAAATTTGGGCATAAAATGGGAAATTTAGTTCAGCAATCCATATTTCTGTTCATAACAATAAAATGTAGCGAGCCGACTGAAAATGTGAGCATCCATCATGATGTTGGTTGGGTTCTTGTTTTCACGACGGGCGTTCTGATATATTTGTGTGTTCATATATTTGTATCTTCTTAGCATTCACTCGGGTTTCTTCCATTATATGGCAGTCATTCATTCATTCATTCATTCATTCATTCATTTATTTATCTATTTATTTATTTATTTATTTAAATCTTTCGGTCCATCACAATAAATACGGCTCCCAATTTTACAGTCCCAAGCGTAACAGTAGAATTGCCTCATGTACCCTGCAAGATAAGGATCAGCAGGTGATGAGGTGTGATTATACAACACAGTGCAATGTCACATTACATCGCATTGCACATCGTGGCCCATTTAAATTAATGAGGGGGCTGCGATTTTTCATGCAGTTCTAATGTCCTTCTAGACATAGTATTAGTCATCTTTTGAGGAGTTGTGGCTGCCGCATAGCGCCTTCAGAAATAATTTCTGCACATTTTGAAGCACTAACACGTCCAGTTGTTGGCATCAGATTCCGTTCATGGTTTATTTATCCCTTCGACATTCGTTTGAACAAAAAATGTAAACGGTGGAATGAGGTGATCTTCTGTTTGTTTGTATTTTCAAGGAAAGGACATCATTTCAATACAAACAAAAGGCTTTAGTTACTTTATGGGCCGTTTTATAATGACACTCTAAAACGTATGAAAATAGGTTTACCGGCGTTATTTTCCATTCATTATCTGAGCCACTTATCCTCAGGAGGGTGGTGGTGATGCTGGAGCTTAAACCCAACTGACCTCAGGCGGTAGGCGAGGTACAACCCTGAACTGGTTTGCCAGCCGCTTGCAGCAATATTATTTTTGAAATGTAAACACAATGAATCAATTTTCATTTAATGACCAAGGAGGAGGTACGTCGATGTTGTGTCACAGCTTCACAAATCAGTCTTCATTTGTTAAATGAGTGTATTCATTTTTCAAACATTGAAAACTACAAAAACAGCACTAGAAATTTGATCACAGGTGATGACATATGTTGATTCTCCTCTCACGTTATTCTTCACTTAACATACTTGTCATTCTTAGGGACAAATTGTCAACAAAACATTTCCTTTTTGTGAAGTTTGCTGAAGTAATAGTCTAATCAGCACACCTTTTTTTCTTTTCTGTCCATTTGGTTTGAATTCTGAGTTGTACCACCTCTGGAGCATCCAATTTGAGAGTTTCCACTGAGCACAAATAATAATTTACATAACTGCACGTCGTATGTTGTCTCTAAGGTCTGCTCATTTTCTTTCTTTCTCTGATGACTGTCACAGACACCAGAGGAGCTGGAAGATGACTCAGACTTTGAACAAGAGGACTATGATACTCGCAGTAGGACCAGTGTCCAGACTGAAGATGACCAGCTTATCGCTGGACAGAGTGCTCGGGTAAGTAAACATCCCTTTCTCAATTATTATGCCACTCAATGGAGTAAATATGCCTTTGCTTGACATGGGGGGCAAGGGGGGAATCATCCATCTATATTCAATTACTTAGAATGAAAGTCAATATGAATAGATCCTTACAAGTGTGAGTATTTCTATTACGCACAATTCAAAAAAGTGAATTACAAAATTGAATTAATCAACAAAGTAGGGCCTGACCGATTCATCAGGCAATTTTTCCCTTCAAAATCGTCCAAAATCATTTGCCAATTATTTTTCACTTTATGTACTTTAACAGCAGTTGTACACAAGTGATTTGTGACACATACAGCTCTACCATAACATGGTATTTCTAAATACTGGAGGTTTGATGAAATGTGTTGAAAGGTTCATTTTATAGACCTGTCATTCAAAACAAAGCAAATGGTAATTTTTACAACGCTTTGGTTAGCAATGCTCGTTGTGCGATTAATTGACCTGGCTGTCACTATTTTACACACAACCAAAAGTTACGGTTTGTTTTAACAATAATTCATCCATCCATCCATTTTCTGATCCGCTTTATCCTCACAAGGGTTGCGGGGCGTGCTGGAGCCTATTCCAGTTGTCTTAGGGCAGTAGGCGGGGGACACCCTGAACCGGGTGCCAGCCAATCGCAGGGCACACAGAGACGAACAACCATAAGCGCTCACACTCACACCTAGGGACAATTTGGAGGGTTCATTCAGCCTGCCATGCATTTTTTTGAAATGTGGGAGGAAACCCATGCAGGCATGGGGAGAACATGCAAACTCCACACAGGAAGGGCGGAGCTGGAATCGGACCCGGAACCTCCGCACTGTGATGTCGATGCACTAACCACTGCCCTAGTTTGAACAATAATAATAATCACAATAATAAAACAGTGCAATATTAAATGTGTGTTGAATATGATACACAATTATGGGATGGATAAATATCCTCGGCCATTGAAATGCATAGGTGGAAAAACAACGGCGTTATTTTATGCATGATATATACTTTTTATTCATCAGCTGATTTATCAATCATCTGTATCTTTTTCTGCCAAAAGTCGGTATCTGCCTAAGAAAAATCGATCCAAGCCTTTTAAAGGAATCCTAAGAAAATTCCTCTCAGATGTCACAATACATTAGATTACCATGCCAGGGCTGATGCACAATGATTTTATTTCACTGGCGTCCACCTTAACAACTGTTGGGACCTTATCAGTACTTGTTTCCCCAAACTGTAGAAAACAAATTCTAGCGGTGTGTTTACATGTTGAATGAATTGTAAATGTCTAGCAGGCAACTTGGCCCCATGCCTCTCTCGGTGGGGCTGGCCTGCATTATACTGCTTTGGCCTTCATGCTATGTGCATCAGGTTTATGCACAAAGAACAGACTAATAAATAAAACTATGGAGCAAACATATTGTGGCTGAGTGGTTTTATACCATATCATCAATAAGCATTGTCTATTGATATGCCGTACTGCGTTACCAAGGCGATGGAAGATGCTAAATATTCTCCCTACTATAAACCAGTATACTTTAACCTCAAGTAACTGCACACATGTTGCACAACCAGGCTTGTAAAATTTGCTTAACCATCTAACTTTCATGGTGCTTAAAAATATTACCTTAGCTTAGCTTTAGTTTTGACAAAACAAAAAAATACGATGTAGCTGCAAGCGTCTTGATGATGCTAAATTCAGCACGTTTAACCCTTGTGCGTTGATTTTTTTTAACGACACATCGGACAAATGGCACCATAATGGTATGGTGGCTTTAAAGTGTAATATCAAAGTCATTTCTGAATCCTTTTTTTTCTTGCGACCACTCAAAATGTTCAGTGGCGTCAGACCTATCCATACATATATAGTTTCTATTTACTTATTGAGGTTGGTGCCCTCTATGGACATCAAAGCAATAAAAAGCAGTGTTGTGCTATGGGTATAAGTAACTATCATCTGCATATAAGTAAAAAACAAAAACATTGAATTTGGACTATTCAATATGGACAAGTTAGCACCTTCAACATGTTAATAGATCATGACATCATTTTAGTTTGTACGGCAAAAGCCCTGTTATGGGATGATTTGATCCACAAGCGTTAAATGCTAAATGAATAAATGTGAAACTGCACGTAAAGTTGTTTCAATTACACTCTGCTCCCATGCCATTACTTTTGCATCTTATTAATAGCACATAAATTCTGTACTCTTGACAAAATATATGTATAATATTCTTAGCATATTTTCATTCTAAGTAGTCTTTGGGTTTCATTCTCAAAATAGAAGATTATCTTGCTGTCTGGGGCCTGTCAGAACAACACACACTTTTTAGAGTTGAGCAAACATTCACCGACGGTATTTCGAGCTGTTAATTTAGGAAGAAAAAAAAAGATTACAGGAGCATTCGGTATCTAAATGTGGTTTATGTGCACAATGCCATCGTTGCATCAGTACCGAACAAGGAACAGCTGGATTGTAAAAGGATGACAATGATGCTGCTGTGACAGCTCTATTATTGAACATTATCACACCATTGAATCTCATGTTGGGTTCTGGTGTTTTGTTCCAAGTAAAACAGCATTCACATATCTAATCTGTGCAGAAACCCTTGCAAGTTTTGTCTTTTCAATCATTTCGTTCAACTCTTCCAAGGAATTCAAAAACAAAAAGTTTGAAGATCACCAAGTTGGAAATTCGGCCATGAACCGAATGAACAGAGCCTGGCATTTGGATGGCAAAATGTAGCTCCGGGGAGTCTGCGGGGATCCGGGGTGTGAAGTGTTTTGAGTCGTTTGTATGTACTGTACACTCCCACTAAGGCTCCTGCAGTGTAACATTGTCGAGCCATCTGAGCTTAAATGCACCAGCTCTGCCACGCAAAGTTGTTTCACAGCACCAAACTAGTTTTCCTGGCAGGCAGCTTTGCTGTGAGTGGGCAGCTCATTTGGGGAACAGTCGAAAGTCACAGCATGTCTCTTTGTCATCGCGTGTTGGTGTGAAGGCTGTGATATAAATTGGATGTAAGGCTGACGTGGCTCAACGCAACAGCCGTTGACGGTGAGCCAGCAAGCGTGAACCAAACTGATTTGTTTGATTTAGGATTTAATCTAGATTATGCAAAGCTTTCGATACGTGTGGCCTTACGCCCGCACAGTCTTAACTGATATTGCTTGTTTCCCACCATTAGACGCTCTCATGCCCTCGGAGACTAAACATTTACACATGCATAAGACTAGCACATCCATAAAAGATGTGTTTGCCGCAAACCGCCGGTGATGTGCCCAGTTGGCCCCAGCCTGTCATGTCAGGACAACCCTCCCTGCCCTCTCATGGCAATGCTAAGTGCATACTGCAGAGCTGTGTTTGTATGGAATCGGACAAGAGGACACATAATACCTTTGCAACATTGCAACAACCATGGGCCAACTGAGGTTTACGTTCTGCCTGACACATGGAACGTATCGTAGAGTATTTTACAGAATGTGTTTCTGGAGAAAAATGCGGCATGTGATAACTTTCGTTGGACAGTCCCAAGAGGCTTGACATGTGGTGATTTGAAGTGATCGTCCCCTTTGACACTGCTGTTCTACTTCGTGCATACATGTTGTGTTATTCCAGTAAGGCATTGTGCGCCATGAGGCGGAAACACTCATTTAAGATCTTTTGGTCTTCACAGCGGAAACACTGGACCTATAGCACGGTATGGATGAATGATGAATCACTCCACCCACTCCGTAAGCATGCTCAGAGCATCACTTAGCACACTGATTGGTTGACAGCGTTGATAGGTCATCCATAAAATTGAACTCTCCAGTGTCTGGGCAATTTATTTGAAATAAACCAAGATTAAAGTCATTTTGGGTTGCCGCGTTTGGTGAAGAAAACCGGAAAATGCTCTAATCCCCGCAGACGGACTCGCTGTGTGTATTGGCACAACACTCCCTCGGCTGGATTTGCAAGTATGTTAAGCTCTCGAGGCCCACTTCTTGTTGTTCTCAGTAAAGTCGTGGAAGGGATTTGAGGATAAGTGAATTCTAGAGAGTGCAGAAGGAGGGAGCGAGGGAGGGTTTCAACGAGTTCCTTGCTGCTCTCCCATGCTGTCTCACTTGGTTTGCGTTTACCTCGGCGGTCTCGTTTTGCTTCTTCCAAGCTCTTCCCTCTTGTCCTCCTTTCTCTTTTGTCACACCAATTTCAAAGTGACTTGAAGTACCAAACAACACACTCACTCTCTTTAAAACTAGATCCCTAAATTTAGAAATTGATTCTCTCCACTGCAAATTTCACTTTTCCTCCCTGCAATTTATGGTTCTTTACTTATTATAATTGAGCCTGAAAAAACGAAAAACCTTTACATCTGTTACTTTCAACAGACAACTGCCATTTTGACAAACAATTGCTGTAAAGTGTCATGGCACCTGTGAATTCAGTTTTCATGAGCACAGTTGTTGTCGAAGCATTATTGGACATAATAATCTGGCGATGAGGCTTCACGTTGTGTCGCCGCCCTTGTTCTTCGCTGCTGATAGGATTGGATTAAGGCTAGCGGTGATTGGAGTTAGCCTCAAATCATTAGCTTTTGGCTAACATCAGATTCTTCTGCTTGCTTCAGCTGCTAATGAGTGAGCACACGTCACAGGACCCTACCAGCAGAACTATGCTGTCCGTGTCTGAAATTGGGGTATCGTCAAAATTTGGAATTATCTATGAACCGTTTTTGCTTGTTAGCAACCGGTTTACGTGCATATGTGACCCATGATTTTTAAAAATATCTACAACAATCAATTTTACACGTGTAACAAGTTAGTTTCCCGTGAGTGCCCTCACAAAATACGGACAATCCGTAACAGTTGGAAGCCCCGTATAATCTTTTGATGAAGTAATGATGAGAATCACTCAGGGTGGAATTAGTGTCAGTGTTGCATATTTTTCATTGGCAGAAAACGAATAATTCTGGGCAGTATCAGTGCAGGGCATAATCACCAGTGGTGCTTGTTCGCTGAGTAATCCTTGTCGTCCGTTCACCATGATCGAATCACGAGTCGAGTTCAGTACAGTCCCTCCCTTGCCTGCTCGCTGGCTGCGTTATTCGCCCAGGTTTTCCAAGAGTGTTAGACCGTGGCAGTTTCACTCCCGCTGGCATGCTCACAGCTGTGCTTAACTGAAATGAGAAAGGAACGAATCAATTCCTGATTCCCTTCAACATGTTCACTCAAAAGCTTTCATGCGTGACTTATTCATGAACGACGCAGTTCTGCATTGTTGAAAAATGGAAAGAAAAAAGTCGACCTCACAGTGCAGAGGTACCGGGTTCGATTCCAGCTTCAGCCTTCCTGTGTGGAGTTACCATGACTATTATGAAAATCAGGGAGGCACAGTGGTAACTGGTTAGTATGTCCGCCTCAGAACACGGAGGTCCAGGGTTCAAATCCGGGCTCTGGTCTTCCTGTGTGGAGTTTGCATGTTCTCACCGTGCCTGCGTGGGTTTTCTCTGGGTACTCCGGTTTCCTCCCTTTCTAAAAACATGTTTGGCAGGTTAATGGAACACTCAAAATTGTCCCTAGGTGTGACTGTGAGAGCGGATGGTTGTTCATCTAAGTGTGACCTGCGATTGGCTGGCAACCAGTTCGGGGTGTACCTCGACTACTGCCCGAAGATAGCTGCAATAGGCATGGACGCGTCGAACATGCAAACTCTTATCTATGATTTTGAGATTTGAATATGGATAAATATGATTTTACTTGTATGAAGGCTATCCGGTTGTGTGGTGTGCATCTGGGACAAAAACATACAGTTGAGGCGTGTGTCAAATCGAATGAAAGGATGGGAGTGTGTATCTATAGATAAGTTCCACACACAACATGCAATGCGCTGTACTGGAAATGCATGTCAAGAAGATGTAGATTTGCGCAGTTTTCTCACCCAGCATGCCGTTTAAAAGGAGCACACTCACACTGATGTTGTGTGTTTTGGCATCAGTAATAGCGGAACTCCAAACAGGCCTTGAGGGCCCAATTTTGTTTGTTTGTATTATGCTGTTCTGTCTTTTCCCAGCTAAGCACTGTGCACACATACTGATCACCAGGCCAGCGCTCAAGGACACTGCATCTGTTTTCTTCATCTTTCTTTCTGTTCTTTTTTTTCTCGCACTAATTTGTCTTTAACAATAATGGCAAAAAAAGAGAAAAAAAAAACTTCGGACAAGGTGTTTGCTTTTCTTATGTTTCGTTTTTTATCTTCCCGACGCTTCTTGCAGACGATGATGATCCAAGTGATGCACTTTCTCACTGAGTTCACCCGGCACCCCCACACACCAGCCTTGCTGTGAGGAAATGAAATTGAATTTAAACTTAGGGTGACTATTTCAGTAAGAGAATACAAAATCTGGCAGGACATTTAATAATACACGAGGTTTCAAAAACAAGGGTAGCTTTTTTTTCTGAACTCTACTCATTTATTTCTGCTTCCTGAGTCAATATAATCGACCTAATGGAAACTAGGGTACTCCCACTACCCTAGCAAAATGTTGGAAAAAAAATGAATTATTCATCTTCTGGTTTAATACGTGAGATAATTATACATTTAGCTCCCAAATAATACAGGAGTCTTACCGCATCTGTGACCTTGCCACAAGATTTATGCCATTTTGTACCTGCCCCTAAAGGCCGCTTGGAGGAAAAAAATGTATTTGCATGGCAGGGAAAAAAAGTGAAAGAGAAGACGTATTAGCTCTTTATGAGTATAAGATGTCAAGGGTTTTCAAAAGGTCCGATCATTAAATGTAAAGTTTAGAAGATTTTTTTTTTTTAGGGGGGGAGCAGACTGGTCGGGAGCATTAACATAAAAAAAGGAGCAAAAGCCACTCACTACAACTGCCTCCTCCTCTATATCGTTTTCTTTTCACTAATCCCTTTTCTTGTTCACCTATTTCCTCAATTCTGCTCCCCATCCTTATCGCGCCTCTTCACCTAAATTGTTCTCTGCTGGCATCCAGTGTATAAAACTCATTCATTATTACAGAAGAACCTGTTTTCTGCTTGTCAAATACTGTGTTACGTTTCTTTTTTTTTTTTCTTGCAGGCCATCATGGCACAGCTTCCCCAGGAGGAGAAGGCCAAGATTGCTGAGCAGGTGGAGAGCTTCAGACAAGAGAAATGCAAGCTTGACGCAGAGGTGGCCAAATGGGATGACAATGGCAACGACATTATTGTGCTCGCCAAGCAGATGTGTATGATCATGATGGAAATGACAGACTTCACCAGGTAACAAGAGATCAGTGAAATACAATTTAACAGCCCTTCACTGCTCCACAGTTTTGCTTATGCTTACCTTCACTTGGATTTTTCATTCCACCACGCACAGTGATCTATGTGTCAAGTATTGTTGAACAAGCCTACTTGCTCTTCACTTGCTTTTTGAAGTCAAGGAAACATGACTCTGCTCCCCAGCACTGTGTGTGTGTGTGTTTGGGGTGGGGGGGGGGGGGGGGGGGGGGAGAGAGATCAACCGCAGTCCATAATTAAACATGTTATCTGTATTGGTCACACTTTTCACACGTGTGAAAGTCAAATTGGTCTCAGTCTGATCGGATCAGAAGAGGGGAAATGCAAATCCAGACGGAC
>CAAKHF010011707.1:3998-25470 GCA_901007745.1 Hippocampus kuda
TAAATAAATAATTTTTTTGTTTGTTTTTTTTCCCCCCCCCCCCCTTTGGGGGGGGGGGGGGGGGGGGGAACGTCGATTCATACTTCTTTTGGACCTCATTTATGACTAGACATCTTTCTCTCACTAACATTGCTCTCTCCATTTTTCTGTCGGCAAATAGCGAAGAAAAATGAATTAGGCAAATTGTTATTCCTGCTCGGCTCCCGTTGCCGTTCCCCGAGTTCCTCTCATCAGACACACTCGCAAGACTTCAATCAATGGCTCTTCCATTTTTAGAAGCAGCCACCCCCGTTATCAAGACAAAGCAGCCGACGCCTGACTACCAGGCGTGTGCAGCCGGGAGCTCACTCTCACCACCCTCCTCCCCCTTCCTCTTCGTCTTGCGCCCCCAAGACCGGGAAAGCCTGCCAGGGAGAATCCCCTTTTCATGAACCGCGGCGCTCTCGCCTGCTCAACTGGGCCGGGATGACAAGCTGACTCCAAAGGAAAAGACGAGAAGTGGAGATTTTTTTTCCCCCCCTTCTCCCCATCTTCCCTCCTCCTCCTCGCTTCTCTGATTCTGCACTCCATGCATCCTCTCTTGCTCAGTCATGGAGTGTCGCCCTCGCTCACTGATTGGTATGCAGGGCCAGGCCTGCTCTGTTCTGCAGTGTGGATCTGCCGCTGCGTGTCAGCGAGAGAGGGGAATCGTACTGCAGTGGCGGGTGGGGCTCGCCAACATGCTTGCGCGCCTACAGAAGAGAAACCTCCTCTCCCCTGCACCAGGAAAGCCGTTTTGGAATGATCATCCCAGGAGCAATATACTGTAGTATGGCATACAAACCACTCGCACGGTCTAATCTGATTCAATATAAATGCTTCCTTGCTTAAGATTTACAGCCTCAGAGAGTGATTTTATTGATTTTTTTAACATTCTGCTCTTTTTTTTTTTTTTGGTGGTTGTAGCGAGGTGTAATACTTTGACTCGGGCAGTAGGCGGAGGACACCCTGAACTGGTTGTCAGCCAATCGCAGGGCACACACGGACCATGCACGCTGCCGATCACACTGAGGGACAATTTCGAGTGTTCCATGAACCTGCCATGCATGTTTTTGTAACGCGGCAGTAAACCAGAGTACCCGGAGAAAACCCGGAGAACCACCTCACCAAGATATGTATACTAAGAATGAATGAGACAATAAAAGGGTTGGTTCCCTCGTGTTGTTTGCTACAGAGCGACGCTGTCATGCAATCTATTTCTACGTACAATAGGCTGCACGCCATGGCTTATTGCAATCATTATCACGGGTTATTGTGATTTGCAATAATTGCACGCGCTGCAGATATTTCTGCAATGCCCTCCTCCAAACGGAAAGGTAGGAAAAACAGGGCTTCAGAGTTTAATATTACAGTCCATAATCCACTTTAGAGGACTCATAAGCTGTAAATCAAGCAAAACGCGGTGGCTAAGCATCGCGGAAGACACTTAACGTCTCGATTAGCAGGCTGCCGGTATTAAGGTGGAAGATGATGGCCAGGTTTGCTTCATCTGGACAGTAACGTTTGGAGCGAAAGCAGCAGGAGGCATGCAGGAATCACCTGCGCATCAGCGGCCCGCTTTCCACTGCACCGGTGCGGAGACCTCAGTGGATTTTCTCTCGCGGCGCTGCTTGAGCCCAATTACACTTGAAGCAATAAATCCTTAGCAATGCAATTTCCCCTCTAGACAAGATCTGGAGGTCTTCGACACTCCTTTTCCACTCCAACACGCCCACGGAGCTTTCCCTTCCTTGTTTGTTTCCTTAATCATGATTGCGCGTGATATGTCTCGCTATATAACCATTAGGGTGTATTATATTTTCTGAAAAAGAAAATTTCTTTCAAAACTGAATGAACGTGGACGCCATTCCTCTGCTTCAGAATGGTCAGCCCGTACCTGTGAAACGCGCCGAACATAAACATCATTCTAATGCGAATGAGATTCCTCCCGCGGGTCTGAAAATTGCATGTAGCAACTCTCAACCTTCAACCGCGGACTCTTTTGGATGTGGCTTTTAAAATTTAATTAAGTCTCTGTTGCCTATATTTAACAACTGGCTCAATGATTCAAAGCCCGCGTTGCCTTTTTTCTCCTCTGCTGGGCTGTCCGCGTGTGTCATTGTCGCGTTCGTGCAAATTCGCCTCACGGTGGCCCAGCGCCGGCGCTTGTCTGCATTTGCGTCTATTTTCCTGACATGCCCACCAACACGGTGGGCATCCATCCAACACGATGTGCATCCATTAGAAAAGCGAGCGAGTTTCTTTTCATCCCTATCTGTGTCTGGGCACATGCATAAACCGCGCTCGGAGATGAGTCATGAAATGACACTCTATAGGGACGCGAACCTGCTCTCATTTGTGAGATCTGAATGTTTTCAAACTGAGATGTGAAGAACGACTTGAAGGGAAGCAGCCTTTTATTTTGGCCTGCTTTGGAACCAGCGCCGCTGGAGCTTGCTCATGAAAAGCTCTTTTTCTGAATAATAAAACCTAATAAGGCTCAGGCGCAATTAAACCATCTCGGTTGGCCCACAATCAAACAAACCACGTTCTCAAAGTGACCTCGCTGTCCTTAATCTGCTCTCCACTCAAGTCAAGACAAGAACAGGTTTGGATTGGAACCACAGAGAACTTCCCAATGCCATCATAACAAATGTGATTTCATTTGCTCCGCTGACGACACAGTCTGGGGTTCACTGAAAGGAAACGCTTTGACTTGGAAGTAAAGCAGATTTTTCTATACCTACATCACCTTAGTTTTGTTTTAAACAGCAATCGGGTTACTTTTAAGGAGAGCACTAGAGTTGAAAATGCAGGGGTTGAATAAAAAAAGAATAAAAATGTACAATCTTCATGTCATCTGCATCTGTATGCTACAGCAGGATACAAAAGAAACTAAAATGATTTGATTCTATCTTAGCACGTGACAGTGTCCTTCTTTGCGGCTCTTCTACGCAGCGATCGGGAACGGTGCGGTGTCACCCAATGGAATCAGACAGAAGAACACGGGTAGAGCTTTGGCTCTCCTGCGGCCGCCCCGACAAACACACCAGAGAGTCGGCACATTGTGTTTTATGACATTTAGTCATACAGCCGTTGGGACGGTCTTAAAATGAGTCACAGTCTGACTCACTGCTGCTCTTACGGCCTAATCAAAGAGAATGACGACTACCCAGAGGCAGATTTTGCGATCCTCCATAGGACTGGTATGCTCTCATCGGCCACAAAATTAGATACGCTCACATTATCTAGAGCAGGGATTGGCCATCCGTGTGTCCCGCGACCACGCTGAATTTATTTTGGTCTCCTATTTTTGTATGACAAAAACCTGGAGTGTGGAGACTTTTTATATGCACCGCACATCTCGCTTCATGGTTATGATGAGATGAATTCAATCACTTTGTTGTACAACAAAGTGATCCCTCCTGCATCCTCCTCTTTCTCCCGTTCTGTCATCCATCCATCCATCCATCCATCCATCCATCCATCCATCCATCCATCCATCCATCCATCGGCAAAGGCTGCATTTATATAAGACACGCAGTTGCCGCGGCACTCAAAGCCAACTGCAGTAAAGTGGATCTACATCCCGGCCTCTGTTGTGAGAGAACTCCAAATGGCATCCCCGCTCACTCGGAATTAATGGAGTTCGTTACACACAAGGGGGAGGATTTTCTTCAATAGCGGATCTGCAGTGTGCTCCAAGCCTCTCCATTCCAAACGCAAGCATCAAAGTTACTCTGCTGAGTGGGGTAAAGAGGATATTTTGCGCCACAACTAAATCCACACCCCATGTAACTGCTTGTGGGGCGAAAAAAAAAGAATAATAATGATGAATACTCAAAAACATGTGGCATCATTCACATTTGTTTGGATTCATGTTAAATCGAGAGCAACGCTGGAGCAATCAAAAAGAGGTTATTTTATAAGGGCAAATTAAAAACTGAGTTGAATTGAATTGAAAGGGATGCGGAGATGCAACAGAGTTGCAGCACAACAAGGTGAGACAAGCAATCAAGACGGGAAATGTCAGCAAAACAAGATTGAGGATTTACAAAACAAAAGAGCGAGAGAATAACTAAAAACATGGCTGCCTCCGTTCTTATGGATTGTGTCCTTGATTGGTATCGTTTTAATTTTGTAAACAATCATAATGCTGTTTGAATAACATTCAATTCAGTTTGAAAGCAACTTGTACTCCTGCAGCTTACTGAGAAGTTGTGACCGTCTCCTTGCATGCAGCCTCCGGGTGGCTGAGCCATCTCAAATCAGTGTTACGTCTCCAAGTTTGCTGCTTTTTGAGTTCCTTCGCATTTTGCAAGTTGTTTAAAGATGCATGCCCGCTCAAAGAAGTATGAATGATTCTTCTTCCCCGGAGAGCCGCAGAGGACTGCTGTATTATTGCGCAATCTAGGACTGCTGTATTATTGCGCAATCTTCTCCTTTGTTTTCCACTCCCCGGACTAATACATCCAAACTTCAGCGTGCAAATCAAATCAAGCGCCGCGTGTGTTATTGTCCTCATCGTTCATCACAGTAATCTGCTTGTTTTTGCAGCTTGATCCACAATGTGCACTTTAAGCGCAAAGCAATGCAGGTGTCGTCGGTGAATAATCTATTTCCCAATGTGATTGCTTCAACCTTTTAAGGTAATTTATCGCAACAGAACACATAGGCAGCAGACATCCGTTCCAAATAGCCTGATCTGCATTCCAAGTGATCGCTCACTCCTGACATGACAGAGAATTATCGCCGATGCACATACTCCACCCCCCACGCCCCAAAAAAAGGTCTGTGTTGCCATGGTGAAAATACGCGTTAAGGGAATGCTGCTGTGCAAGACACAACACAAATGCAAGCCTGGAGGACTAAGGAGACATTCTCCATTTATACAAAAAAAAAAAGACACGCGCACACTCTCACAGAGGCAAAATCTTAATCCACCAGGACAACATGTTCTGGTAAATTTGCAGCTCTATTTCTTCCAGCGCAGCTGGCTCAGGGCCCCACTTCCCGGGCTAACAAGGCCTGCACGAGGCCACTCAGTCCCCCCGGATGAGAGCTGCTGGCTGGGCTACAGAAAACGATAAGAGCAGGCTGTGCCAACATTGTCGAAGACATGCACCGAGAAAATTAATCAATGCTTCATGAATGACACACAATCACACACAAATAGAATCATTTAGATCTATGATTAGTATTCTTTTTTTTAAATTTGTCATCCCGCTAGCCTCAGCTACAGTGGCCTGCTTTCAAGTCATAGTCGAGTTTGGTGAATACAAAAATAGAACCGGTATTGATCTCCCCGCTAGATCTCGTTACACATGTCCTATTTATCCCTGCAAATATGTTTGTTGGTGCGGCAGTTTGTCATCGCGCTGTCACAAATCGAATCAAGAAGGTGCATGTCAACATAAGAGGAAGCTGGAAATTTTCCACTGGAATAAGAAGGAATAGTTACTACAAGGCTGGACTTTTAGATCAAGGGGAATGAATAAATGCTCTGTTTTTTTTCTGCTACTACTTTGTAGCACCTTTTCTACCGCGACCATCCATCCATTTCCTGTATCGCCACTTCGCTGCCACTTCGCTGCCACTTCGCTGCGTGTCCTATACACCATGTGATAGCAGCGGCAGTACATAAGCAGCAAAGCCAGGATAACAAAATTTTGCGCTGCGCAATTGGCTGGCGACCATGCCACGATGTACCCCGGACTGGTCGCGTTTGTGGGCCATCACATGAGGAGAAGTGGCATCGAAAATGGATGGAAGGACAGATGGACCTCTAAAGCAGCTAATTGGGGTCGCCATGACGATAACAGCCACCCTCTTCAAGTCATTACAAGCCAGCGGACCATCCAAACAACGTCGAAGCTGTTCATTTGCGCTAAAAATGCGACTTACTTCTGCTTTAATTCCGTTTGAATGAAGACCGTGAAGAAGCAATTATAGAAATGAATGAGGAGATGGTTATGAACTAATTAAGTGTAGTGCATGATCATGACGTTCCGGGAAAATAAGGCCGACAAATGGATCGGGAGGCATTCAGAATGGAACGGTGCAGGAAGTGAATGAAAAAGTAGATGAGTAAAACAGTGGGCGACCAACAGGTCACGCCGGTTGAATTCTAATGCCGGCCCGCTTGCAAGTCGCCGCCTGCTGAGCCCACTGCGGACGCATCTAGCTGCGACAGCCCACATTCATCTTTGAGAGAGAGAGGAAAAAAAAAGTCCTTTTGCTCACGGGAAAAAGAAACGATAATACCTTATTGAGCAAACAATAATGCTCAAGTTAAATATTTATTGTCTGCTGTCTGTCTGCCCAGAAAATACAATAAAAGTGTGCCCACGGTGACCGAGTCCTATTTGTTGCTTGTACACGGTTGGACAGCGCTACGCATATCTGCCTCGCGGTCGGATGGGGTTTAGAGCTCGGCTCAGGTTTTCCTGTGCGGACTGGCTGGCAACCGGTTCAGGGCGCGCCCCACCTACTGCCCATTGACGGCCAGAATAGGCATACTGTGGGAATTAGTGGTAAGATTCGGCGGCTCCAATTGATCTTAAAAATGAAACATGAAATGTTGCCAATAAGCACTTACACGATCCTAACGATACTCACGAGTGTTTTGTTCTGAGGAAGCATTCGTGTGAGTTTTCGTAATGATCATGTCTGACATGCTGCGGCGGAGCCAATTTCCAGTGCAATTACTGATCATTCCAAAAGCTCATCAGAATTTGTCATGGGTGCGGGGAGCTAACAGAGGAGTCATGCGTGTGGCCAATGAGTTCAGACTTCACATCGAATGCATGTTTTAGCCATTGATGGAAATGGTACTTAGTGGCTGCTTGGATGATGAATTGATTTTCACACAGATCCCCATCGACTACCATTAGTGCTTTTTTTTAATGATCCCAGGAGATGGTACTGCCGTAATTTACAGATCTGATAAAGAATCAGGACTTGTTTTGCGAGCTGAGCTCACATTTATTTCTAACACTCCCAGGAACATGCATCAAGTCAGCTTTGCTTACTGTGCTTGCGTCAGGAGAAATTATTCCGAGTCGTTTGGACGCGAGAACGCCAATCTGTCTTTCGGGCTGCCACATGGTAATGGCGGGGAGAAATAGAAGGGAGAAATGTACGGCTGACTTGATAGATGTTGAGGGACAAAGATAAAAAGAGTGATGTTTTCTGGACTGTAAATGAGGGGCCTTGTTAAGTCTGCAGCCTCCCACCTACGGCGCAACCGCATTGATTTATTGTGATCAAATGCTGCTCAGTTGCGGCTGCTGCTAAAAGATTTTAAAATGCACCAGAGGGACCTTTAACGGGAATTTTAGGACCTGATTTACTACGATGTCAAATACTGGGAATGGATACGGGTATGCCACACAGCGACGGCAGAACGAAAACTTAATGGGATGAAATACAACAATAAAATCTAGTAAAAACGAACGATCGTCACACGTGGAGACGGTAATGTTCGTGGCACTGCTCAGAACCTGACCGCTTCGAATCACTTTAACGTCTTGGCTAAGATCTGGGGGACAGATTTATTCAAACTTTCTGCTCTTTGAACAAAGAAATTGGAAAAGGGTTGAAGACTTAGCTAATAATAATAATCTTAATCTGGGGACAAAAGAACACAGGGTGTCAAGGTGTGTCATCAGGCAGAGACTCTTTGTGATGAAGGCCTATCGAAATAAATGTGACTTGACTTGACGGCTGACTGACCAAAGCGCCCTGACATTTGAGACGAACAGAACCAACAACTTCCAAGAAAACGGCCACAACCAGCAACGGAAAACGGACTGCCGGTGGCCACCTGCCACCGTCATCCGCAACACCTGCGGCAGTCGGCGCTTATCAAGACCGCGTCTCGCTAAGCATCTCGTTGGACTAATTGCAGTTATCATCATTATCCTCAGCTGGAGGCAGAGCCCAACGTCTGCTACTAACCTATGTCCTAATTATGTAAATATTGAGATGAAAAGCACTCCTCGGCCATGAATACAAAACAATTAAATGAAACACACACACAAAATAAAAGTACAGCTATAACTTATTGGAGTTATAGCTTATTGGAGAACATGAGACTTAAAAAACAAAAGTCTGCTCAGTTTTCTTCCCTTCTTGTTCTTCCATCTTGTTTATGGTGAAGCGTGCAGCTCACGGCTGCAGGTGCTCTGGAGCAAGCAGAGGTCAACAACTGCCCTTCTCTTTCTTCCCTTACTAAATTATTCATCCAGGCGAGAACTGACAAGCCCATCACTTGAACCAGAAAGGGCACAAATCTGACAATGACATCTCTCCTCAGGTTCTGGCCGGCCCAGAAAAAAAAAAAGTGGTGTAACTTATGCAGCAGGTTGAACATATTGAGCAGGTCGTTGAAAAGTTGCAGAATCTACCTGCAGACATGCTCCAGCCACTTCCTCTCCGCACAGCTCTTGAGACGGCGGCATAATTACGTTCAAGTTTCATTTGTGGCTTTGAGCAAGCTCGATGGGAAAATCGTCCACCTACAGGTGACAGAAAATCCCGTTGTTCTCTGAATATCTCTACCTTTGCTGGAACTGACTACAGCAACAGGTTTTGGATAAATATAAGGTTTCCTCAAAGCAGGAAATAGAAACCAATACGAGTGCTTAGTTTAGTTTTCTTTAGCACAGTTCCTTCTTGTAATTTTCTGATTAAAAACAAACAAAAAACCCTCCCCCCCGACCATTTGGGTCCCCTTAACCCACGCTCGGCCGTTTCATACGAGCAATGGTTGTAAAAAGAAAGAGGGAGCAGGATAAACAGGGGCAGGAGGGGAGGTGGTGTGCCCTGTTTCCATGGCAATCGACCCACAGAAGATAAATGATTTCGATTTTTTTTTTTTTCATGGCTGCACATAAACATTCCACTCCATTGGCTCTTCACGTCCTCAACTTTGTCATCCCCGAACTTTGCTTCTGTGGCATAATATGTCAAGAAGCTGCTGTTTGCTGGAGTCCACCACCAAGACAATATTGAGATGAGACATTTGTAGAAGCGGCCTCTCTCCTCGCATGCAAATAAGCCGCCGCTCGCCCCGCCGTACCTTTTGTGTTGGCTATCATGATACAAGGTGCGGGTTCCGGCTCTGGCGGCCCTCTTTGGATGTGGAACGTGTGTCGGCAATTAAACCCGAAGCAAGGTACAAAGCTGATGACATACTGTCTGGAGTACAACAACCTGCACCCAGAACAATATTTGTGTGTCATCGTGATTCGACTCACTCAAGGGAGATGAGCAAAAACTACATGAGAGCAGCTCGACCTGAGGGATTTTTATGACATTCTGATCATCTCCACTCTGTTGGTTTCTGCTGCGTCTGTCACATAAAGGCAGAAATGCAAGCGCTTGTTAAATTATCCACTCAATTAAAAATCGTTCTTCTTCTTCGCCTCCTGCAAAGTTGTGAACGAGGCAACCGGTCAGAAAGCGAGGGAACAATTTCCCGGGCTTGTCCAATGCAAATCAACACCCTCTATCGTTGCCGTGGGGTTGGCGGAAAGGCGGATGCCGATCACGCATTGGTTGCGGCGAATTGATGACAGCCCCTCATTTTCACATCAGCTCGCTGGCAGGCACTTTGAAAACCATTTTGCTTAATCAACCATGTGAACACAACGCAAGACATGACTTCGTCTTCGGTACTTCATAAATTCGACTGCATCTACGCAGGATTATGTACAATTTTCATGATTTGAACCATAATTGGCCGCTGCTTCAAGTGTGATCTTGTAAACGAGCAGTGCTCAATGCGTGGGTGGATTAAAAGGGTGTTGTAGAACGCAGAGTATATAATCAAGCACCATCATGGCATGATGAGAGATTTTGGCACGTGTCAATTCAAGCCATAATGGCGCCCACCTACTTTGTTTTGCCTGATAGGCTCCGGCCCAGATTCCGGCCCCACACATTCACTCATCTGAGCATCACCTCACGAAACTAGTCCTCATGCACCTCATCGCTCATCTCGCAGAGGCTCCCGATATTATGGGCCTTTAAGAATGATTTACCGTGTGGCCGGCGCAGCCTTACGAAGCTTCAACTCTGTTAAATGTTTGACCCGCTTTCACTTCCAAATGTGTGTTCTGGTCTCGCATTTTAAGGTGAATGTCGACCACCACTGAGTTTTTATTTTATTTTTTCATAGATACGGTAATAGACCAGCAATCATGTTCTCATGCTGGTGTTGCTGACCATCTGGCAACCATTCGCAGGCCGCCTTTTCAGCACCTTTCCCACCCACCTGTACCTTCTCTCTTCATCGGGACACTGCCGATTCAACGCTATTTTGTTTCTTACTGACCGGATGGCATCATATTGTATGCTCCCAACTTACGGGTTGCGTTGGGAGACTTTTTTTTTGTTTGAACAGTTAATAAAGGTTCCGCTGTGGTATTTTTCTAGTGTTCTGAAGTAGCCCATTTTCTAGGCCACTTTGTTCAGAAATTGCTCATTTAAAAACTCACTTGAGTTCTACATGACTGCGATAAAAATGAAGTGCTCTTTTATGTCCGAGGCTTCCAATCAATGCGCTGCGTATCAAAGCGCTCACATGTAGTGTCCTATTTCTATGTTAATTTGAGTTCATGCTCCACCCGGCAACAGCCACGGATATTCCTGCTTGTATTTTTAGTCTCCAAGTGGGTCATATCACTGCGTCTGCGGTCCTGTGATTACTATTGATCTGCACGGGGGGCAACAAATACATGACTGGTTGGGTGCACATACGGTACAGTGCTGTCATGCGTGCTTCAGCCCCGCTTGGTTAGCTGTGCAAAGATGCCGCAGTATGACAGCTTGATGCGGCAACTTTGATACTCTGTACACACTGGATGTGCGGAGAACTGCCGGCAATGTAAACACGCCGCGACAACAAAAGGAGCATCGAGCAGAAACACGCATAGCTGACATGTTTTCTCTTCAAAGGAGCGAGCAAATCCATTTCTTGCTCCACAGACATTTTTTACTCATTAATTTTCACTTGAAATAGAAGAAACCCGAGTAGGCTAAAAATCCGTACATCTGGCGAGAGGCGGGATACGCACTGAACTGGTCGCAGGCCAATCGCAGGGCACAATGTTAATTTTCTCTCATTTAGATTGTGTAGGGAATGCCGTGGTAAGGTGAGAGGATACAGATGACTTTTCTTGGTATTATTAGGGTGTAAGGGTTAAGATATGCATGCAAAAATGTCATGTTTGGGTTTGTAGCAAGCTAAAATGATCAGATATTCTAGCTATATGGACAAACAGCTCCGATGTATTACGCGTTCGATTGTAGAGTCTTTTTTGTTTTGTTTCTGCTTACCGCAGCGTTTTGGGCCCAGTCCAAATTCCCAATCTGCTTCCAAGTGCACTTCCGATATGGAGGCCAAGCACAGATACGCAAAGATATTCATGATAGCAAGCTATCAATCTTGTGAAATGGATTACATGCAGACAAATGTGAAACTGGAGTTAGATGATAACATGACATACGGTAATATATTGCAGGAATAAGTCGGTAAAACTAATATCTGCAAAAATTATTTTTTTAAAGTATGAGTTGTCAAGAGAAAACTATAATTGAACCGCAACGGACTGAAATTGATTAAAAAAAAAAAACGGGCCGAATAAGCCGTTGTTCATGCTTCTGACTGCCATTAATCAATTCAACAAAAACACACCCCAAAGGCTACACTTACTTTTTTCATGATGTAAAATGGACAGGAGAATGCAGGAAAAAACCCTCAGATCATCAACAGCTTTATCCAGTCTCATTGAGCAAAGAAATCGCAAACAAAGTGACTTGATGTCAAAAGACGACTTCTAATCCAATTTCTAAATGAACAAATTGAAAAAGCAACGAGGGACACAAAGTGAGTTTTATATTCTGCATCTGTTTCCAGGTACACAAAGAACATTGTCATCATGCTGTTCAAACTAGAAAGTGTAATTTCGTAAAAAACAAAACAAAACAAAAAAAAAACGAATGAGACAGAAAGCTTTGAATTAGCTTTATACTGTCGTTGTTTTCCTGTCGTGACAACTGGCTGCTGCTCCTCTAAGATGCCATTTATGCTAATATCTAATTCCCTGAGACCAAAACTCAACTCCAGCTACAGAATGCCTCAAGGCTATATTGCAGGACTCTTACAATGAAGAAAAAAAAAAAAACCCACATGAGGACAGAGAATATCGCACTTAGCTTGACTGTGTACGCCCACGCACAAGTGCAGCAAATTGCAGATTGTCTAAAAACACCTACGGGAAAAAATTCATCATAGCCAAATGCAGTTGTTGCATCTTTTGGATTTCATGAACTACAAATGAAATGTTTTATTTAAATATTAAATATGGACTTTAATTTAATGAATAACATGAATATTCAGGAGGTCAACAAGAGAGAGTTTTGAAACTACAACCGTGGTTCAACAGGACTACTAAAGAAGAATAAATATCTGCAACGATATTAAAAACAGGCAGTAGGAGCCGGGATTGTGGATCATAATCTTCGATCAGTGTAAATGCAATTGTGTGAAAAAAACAAACTTACCGCAACACTCACACAACGACACAACATGGAACGGACTGCGACTGAGAAATGCTCCCTGTGAACATTTTTTGGGTTCATTTGCACGGATGGAAACGGTGCAGGGATTTGGGCTTGGCTCTCTTGGACAGTCCAAGTCGGATTGGCCGGGTGCACGTCCTCAGGGGCTCCAGTCTCTTGGCCTCCCATGATCGTGCTGCGCAAAAAAAGCACAACGTAGAGGGACGACTCAGCTCTTCAAGTTTTGCATTTGTTGTATGGTGTGTACTGTAAGGGTGCTTGAGGATATTTTCACGTTCTTCAAGCCTCTCCTGCCGAATGTACGCTCAAGTTACATGACGTAAGCGGACACGAATCGGAAGCAGTGAGACGCCAATGTTGCCGCAATACTGTTGTGCAGTGTAACAACATGTGGTCATTTGTCGTCAAAGCTTTGTACCGTGTATATTCCAGCTTCCCCGTGACCCTGGCAGTACACCATACAGGAATTGAACACGTGTACTTATTCCATTTTCCCAAATTGTTTTGCCGAAGCGGTGAGTGAACGGAGCCAACTTTCAAAGGGGAAAGCCATCATTGTGATGGGGAACAATTATCAGCACCTTTGAACGAAAGATTGCGATCACTGACTCACCGTGGCTTTGTGGCTGCGTGAGAGGCAGACCCATGAAGGACGGGGTCCATGCTGTCCTTTTCACTTCTGTCTGATGAGTCTCTGGAAGCCACATATTGAAAGTGAGACACAGCCAGGGATGAGTGGCTAATCCTATTTTATTTGTTATCTCTTCCTCCTCATACAATGCGCCTCCATTCACACCGGAGTTATCGTTTCCCTGCAGGTAATCGAGGAAGGGGAATGAACCTCTGAATGCTGACAAGGGGTTCCGAAATTATTTTTTTCCCACCCTGAATAAACCTTTTAAAAAGATTATCTTTGAAACAAGTGAGACTGAGTTCATTTTGGATTTTTTGGAGCAGGATTAAAAAAAAAAAAAAAGTAATGAAAATCAATTTTTGTGTTTCTCGACAAGACAAAAAAAAAAGAAAATTAACCTTTGTGATTCTCTGTGGCTTGACTTGATGCTTCTTTGGACACGTGGTATGCAACGGGCACTTCCTGTTCACCTCCACGGCGGGTTATACAACAAGCCTCTGGTTCTCGAACACATATTTCGATGCTCCGGCATTCATCCGGACCTAAAGAACAAAAAAATACAGTCCATGAAAACACAATTTTACAAAATGGTCTCAAGGTATCTTTTGTAATGGTGACGGTTTAAGATGGTCAAAAAGTTGTCACAATGTAATAAGGACGATCCAAAGTTACTGTTTATGTATACAGTATCCCATGGCATCCAATAAAGAAGAACATTTTAACTTCAAATTTCATCCAAAGAACTAAAACTAGGGTCCCAATTGAGACAGATCCTTCCAACTTGCATTTATTTTATTTTTTATGTGAAGTGAGGTTGATGACGTTTGTGACTTTGGCCAACAAACAAAATAACTTTGAATGAGAAATGTGTGGCCGGTTAATTGGAACACAAAAAACAGTTCTTATATCAACAATGGTCTTTGAGCAACTGCCTCAAAGGGAATGTTCTTAATAGTCTCGGGCCACTGAGACTGAAAAGCTCAATTGAAATGAGATGTAGTTACCTAAAGTTGAATCTCTGTGGAGAGCCAGTTCTGAACAATTGTGACATTTGCTCGCGGAGACTTCACAGCACAGAATGTTCCCACACTGCTCAGGAGATGTCCCGTTGTCACATGCAATTTCACGTTTACAGATATCAAAATACACGTTGAGTTCCTTTAAGACCAAGTCAAATTCATTTTTCATCTTGAACTCCAGGCACTGGATCGGGTCGTGGGTTGGCGGCCTCTTGTTCCCGGCATCAGTGGAAAACTCTGAAGCAATCATGTCCTCCCCTGATAAACCTTGAGTACAGTTGCTATCCGTGTTGAAATCTCCATTGGCAAAGTCCTCAACGTGACACTCAACGCGACTGCCTGCCGCTTGGCCTTGGTCCTCCTCAATCCCTTTTGGCCTCTCCGCATGCTTACCCTCCGTTTCGAGGATGGGGCGCTCCATTTGTGGGGATTTCATGAGCTGTAGGGCCAAGCTGGCGTGAGAACAGCCGTTCCCTTGGACAGCATCATCATCATCATCATCATCATCTGGTGACAGTCGGATCTTGTGGAAGTTGTCAAAGCCCGCTGGCACATGGGTGCACATCGCGAAAGCAGAAAATCTGTCCTGCCACTTTTGAGCCATGACGCGATCTGTGTTTAGTGAGAGGAGTCTGTGGCTTAATTCGCGAGGCCCCGATTTAATGGCATCGCTGAATGAAGTCAAAAGCTCAACTTTGTGCTCCAGCATCTCCACTGTTTGTTGGCATTGTGTGATGTCATGTAGCGCTGCCTCTCCTGATGTCAATTGGCTGCCCTCTGTGAAGCCCGCCTCGAGTGTTTGCTCACTTATGTCCACATTGCTTGGGCTATGTTGTTGCAGAGCCAGCTCATCTGATTTTATTTCACCTGTCATTACTTTGATTTCCTTTCGCTCGTCCCGTGTGCCGGCCCCAGGCAGTGAATGTTGAACATGCCGGGCCTTCAGGTCGTCACGGCTGACAGGCAAACAGCTGGACCGCTCTTCCAAACGATGGCACCCAATAACACCACTTTGTTGTCTTCCATCCCCAGCTGCAGGAGGTTTTGCAGTCCTTTGTGGACTAATGCTGGGACGTGATGTCAGGTGACAGCTGCCTTCGTAGCCAGATGTGTTGTGCATTCCAAAGGAGGGAACGGAAAATGACTCACTCAATTTCTCTTTTTTGTCTTCATGCTGTTGTGCTCTGCTCTGGTTAAGAGATGGAACGGACCCATCCGAAGTCGGCTGCGACGGTCTGGCATCAGATGCGGGATGAAGAGATATTTGCAGCTCACAGTCTATTACTGATGGAGGTAATTCTTCACCTGCGATGCTCTCGGAGTTAAAGCTATTCTCTTCAGCCGCCCTGACAGTTTTGCCCCAGAGTGCAGGCTCCATTACTCTGCGAAGGTCTGCATCATTATCTCCTTCAGCAGCCTCTATGCTGATTCCTGCAGACATGTGATTCTCTGGCGTGTGATGAACTCTTTCCCTCTGTGTTTTGGCCGCCGTCTCATCGTGCTCTCCATTTGCCCGTCCGAAGTTATCAGTGCTTTCTGTTTCAGCTGAAATGTACATGGCTTGTGGAGCGTGGTAAGAGATAAGTAATACCTCAGTACATTCAACCGGAGAGATGGTGTTGCTTGTTCCATTATCGTTAGCTCGGGCGTTTGTTTCCCTGTCGCACACAGCACGACTGTCACACATGTCCACTTTGCTTTTATCCTGTGCCAACATTACGGGAATACCCTTATCAGGTAGAGGGACAAATAATTGAAACTCTTTAATAAGACTGGGAGATTTCTCTCCCTCATCTCGTCTCACCCCCTGTTGGAAGATAGTATCGGTGAAACCCTCCTCCTTTAGATTACTCTCATCAAATGCAACAGATTGGCTACATGTCCTTGGAACAGTGTCATGTCGATTGGAGTGGCAAGAGAAATAAGACTGATCTCTGACTTCCCCATCATTGGACGATTCATTTTCACAAGGTAAGCTACAATCAGTAGGTTTGTCTTTAAGTGATTTATCCAGGAGTTGATGCTGGGGATGCGTGGACATGTCAGCAGTGGAGTCTTTCAAAGTGCATGACCCCGATAATGGGCTTGGGCTGAGCTTGTCGAGCTGATCATAAATTTTTAGATGAAGAAAGGGACTCTCTTCACCGATGACACAGATTTCAGGTGCGTTTGAGATTGTGCCTTCAGCCTGAGGCCCGACAGATACTGGAGTGTTTTGAATTTGTGCACAAGGATTTTTGTCCAGAATATGTCCATTTTGTTCTAAGCATATAAGGTCTGAATCCTGGGGTGAGGCCAAAGGTGGGGCTCCAAGAGTTTGTAATGTCAAAAAATCTGGGAGGTCACACGTGCTTGTATTGCTGTTTGTATCGTCTCTTTTCGCTCTTTTGGGGGAGAGGTGGAAACATTTAGTCTCTGTTTCAAGGCTCGTGATGGATGGCACGACGGCATCCATTTTGTCTGTAAAGGAAACCTGTTTGAAAAAATTATAATACAGAATATGTGTTGCATACCCAAGACAAAGTCAAGAGACAACAATCTGGCATCCACTGATGGTTAGCAGCAACAATACTGTTGAAAGAACAAATAGTTTAAGTTTTACATTCAAACAATCATGAGAGTAAAAATGTGTTAGCAACCAAACAGATTTTTCATTTCAGCATCACAGCTGTCAACATTTCAAATATACGGAAGAGGATTAGGGCCAATGAAGAAAAAAAAAACAAAAAACAAAACAAGGTCGGCAAGATTGTCACTTTTATCTCAAAATTCTGACTTTAAAGTGAGAATTCTGACTTTAATCTCAGAATTCTGACCCTAATCCTCTTCTGTAATTTTGGAAAGTGTTGACTTTATGTTCAACATTTGTACAAAATTGTGTTTCTGTTTAGCTCATTGAATCATTTCTCACGTGCTACATAGACTTCGTCGAAATGATATGAAAATGAGCTCATAAGAGAATGCTTCTACTGTATTAAAAAAAAAAGTATCGCTAGCGAGCCCATGATACTAGTGTATGCACATTGTTCCAATCAAAATAGTAATACTGTACTGTACTTCTTTATTCATTGACATTTACAGTATACTAAAAATATACATAATAATATACAGTATATCTAATAATCGTAACTCACCATTAAACCAACCTGACAGTTTTATGAGAAGCCCACAAGAATGCTACTTTACGACGAGTTAGCAGCTAGCTTGAAATCGCTTCTCGGTCGAGAACCAATTGAGTGGCGCCAAACTGGTGCTGAGGGAACGTGATGTCAGTGTAGAAGCAATTTTAAAGGAAACTGGTGTCATAGTCGATGTCTGGTGTCCAATTGGCAATTATTTACGAAGATTTGTTGGCGAAAAGGCTGCTTCGTGCCATTTCATGTCAGGCGCAGCCTCAGGAAACATTAACGACGTACACACACGCACACGCATCGGGGAGATAAGCGCATCTCTCCCTCTCTCCCTCTGAGTGTCTCTTGCTCAGTGCATCACGGCAGTTTGCGTTTAGCAGCATCATCCTACGCACCTGCACCGCTCCCGATTAGGCTCGAGTACAATACAATAAACACACACAAAAAAGAAAAGGAGAAAAAGAACGACAGAAACCAAGAAAAGACAAGCTTTTGGCTCGACTAAGGACGCTTTTTTTTTTTTTTTTTTAAATCGCCCTCGCAGTTTTGAACCTCTCCAGACGTGAGCTCGGACTTCCCTCAGCGACTTTTCAGGTAGGATGTCATTCATTCTTTATTTGCACAATTAGTTATTGATGCTATTATTTAATGTTTACCTGCATGATGCGACCGAGTGCGTCATCCCCTCTGCTTCCATTGGAGTAACGGTTGGATGATTGCCCCACATTGACATCAAAATGACAGAACGCGTTCCCAGACCATGTATAGTTAATGCAGGAGTTTTGCTCACAAAAATTGCGAGGGGATCTCTTTTCACACATCCCGCGGTGTTCTGATTCAACCACAAAAGTGACGAGAATGCTTGACTACCACTCTAAATGATTAGAAATCGTTTCCTGTCATGATAGCCGTAATCTGCAAGTTGCAACTCTGAATTGGAAGATGGAGACCAATTGTTTTCCATAACCTACATCACTCCATCTGCCACTTTTTTTTTGTTGCCAACCAGTGCAGGTTGACCACACCTCCTCATCTTCTTTCATAATGATGGCACTCTTGCTCAGCCTGCATGCTGACAAAACATAAAGATCCGCACAGCACTCGCGCCCACGCACAAGTGCATGAAACATATGTTTCAAATGCACCGTCAGCCCACAATGTCCAAGCTGATTTTCCTCTCCTGCCAGGGCTCCTTCTCAAGGTCATCCCCTGTAAGCGAATGATGGTAAGGGAGACGGTGTTATGTAATAGCCATCCCACCGCCCGACTGTGGGGCCGGTCTGCTGCACGTTGTTCACGAGGGACGTTAGATCAACCTTATGTCTTCATATCCGCATACATACTGACGACAGTACGTCATTGTCTTTTTGTCTAGTCTCAAGGGTTAGGAAGACAAAAAGTTATTTAGTCCTGAGTCATTGTTGTCGTCGGCTCTTCTGCATTTCTCACTGACTTGGACTCTGAAACCCATTTTCGTAACTCAAATAAATAGACAATTGTGAACATTATAGACCATCATAAATAACCAAATAAGCCACTCAGGAATCATTTTTGGTCACTTTGACAAGTTAGAATGGGCACCACATGACTCAACTCCAGTATGGGATGATTAGTCTTGTAGTCTTGGTCATAAACTAGTTTGATTTTTAATAACTGTCACGAGTGAAAAGAACATGTCTTCCAAAATTCATCATCGAAATGAAATAAGAAAAGTGTCTGGAAATTCACTAGAAATGTTCCTCATTTGCAACCTTAATCCCTATTGTGCATTCAAGACATTGCTTGAATACCTCCATATTCCGAATGCACTAACAGTGAGCAGCTCATCACTCGTTAGGAGGCATTTCAATTGTCTGCTTTTTGTTTTCCACACGACGTACAAACCAATTAAGAACTTATCCGGTTAAACGGCAAACAGCAGCCGTGATTGAAACTGCGTTGTGAATGAAGAGGAAAGTGAGTGTGCGCGTGTCAGTGTGCGTATGCGTTTGCGCGGGCCCTGACAAAAATGTGTATTTGCTCGCGCAGATCGTCACATCTTGCCGAGGGTTGTTTTAATATGAACACCGATAAGAAGAGGAATCACGTGTCGAGGCATCGAAACAATGAACCGAGATGACTGACACCCCGCAGTAAACAGTAGAACCTCTCAGGACCTTGTTTGGAATGATCTGTTGCAAAATCAGCTCATATATGTCAAAACCGTCAATATGACTTGACGGTAGTACAAGATGAATATGATCTGTGGAAAAAAAAATGCAGTCTCTAATTGGAGAAAAACAATAAATCAAAGACAGAAGTCGTGGCTTATGAGGTGTCAGTCATTTGTTGTACGCCCGCAGCCACAACCCAAAGGCCTCACGGGAAAATAAAACTTTCAGCAGATAGCATTTAGTGGGACAGGAACCCTCCATTGCAATTTCCAAATCAGGTGCTTTTCTCGGGTCATAAGAGGTCAGCGCGAGGTTACGTTGGTGCCCCGACGTTGAGCGCGCCCGCGGCTCCCTCTTTCATCGATCAATTTAGAATGACGTTATATCGCTTGCATGGAATTGATTGTTGATAGTCTTGCAACTACTGTGGCACGATCGATCGCACAGCCAACAGAGGCGCTGTGGATTCAGTCGCGACGAGACACATAAAGAACACAAATCCATACAGACTAGTTGTGAAATTCATGTGAAATCGTTCAGCTTTGTGCACAAAAGGAAAGCAAAATTACAACATTGACATTCTTCAAGAAGTTATTTTTGGGCGGCAAGTTTATGCAACTGGAATTGGGTCCATCACTGCCCATCTGAGGTACAGCATGACATTGATGATTCAGATACTGCTGCTGAAAAACCACATTTCTTCATATTAGTGTCTTCAGATCATGTCTTGCCATCATTTGTTATATTTCTTATGTTTTTTAAATTATCCTGAGCTAACTTGGAAACCAAGCTGTCAAGGATTGGACAGAAAATCGGAGTTAAAATTGCACTCCTGCCTGAACGGATTTCTGAGTGGCGTCTTCTAAAAATGAAACAAACTATCAAATAAAACGATCAAAGAAAGCGAGAAAAGCTGGATGTCTCACCGCTGACCTTACTATTAATAAACACAAACTCAGCCGGGGACTATATTCAAACACGTTTCTGCCTCCTCTGAGAACACACAAAAAGTTTTGTTTTTTTTTAACTTTGGTTACACGATCAGAGTTCTCCAGAAATCTGTTTTCACGACGGATGAGTCACTCTTCTATTTTGGTGATCAGAGATGATGTCTGTGTGTGCGTGTGCGTGTGCGCGCAGGCAAAATGGGGAAACAGAACAGCAAGCTGACCCCCGAGGTGATGGAAGATCTGGTGAAGAACACAGAATTCAATGAACATGAGCTGAAGCAATGGTACAAGGGTTTCCTGAAGGACTGCCCCACCGGCCGTCTTAACCTCGAGGAATTCCAGCAGCTCTACGTCAAGGTGACTCACACAGATCAAGGTCATATTGAACGTTTGGTCTCATCCAGCTTTCCACTGTCATCATGTGATCAGCTGAAAATCACGTCATTGACCCCCGATTCCCTATCACATGATCAGTTTGGGACATCCCCCCGTCAAAAATGCACGACATTTATCTTTACGCTCATTTCGCCACCACCTCGCTCAGCACAAAGGACACAATACGGGAAGAATGATCATTCTGTTAATTATAAATTGGGGATATTAGATAAGCGCTTCTTGCCTGGTCCCATTCGCCACTGCTGTATCCGGGCAGAAAACCAACCAGCGATGAGGCAGAGATCAGATGGGCTTCCGCTCACGTTAATATGGAGCCTACTGTATCTCATTAAGCAGCGGGTGTGAATTTATTCAATGACTTATTAATTTCCTTTCGTCTTGTAAACAGCGACCATTTCACAATTAAACTGGCAACATGACAAAATAACAGCGCTACAAATTTCAGCCCTCACAAGTGGGAGGGTTCCTTCGAGAAAAAAATGAATGCTATTTGTTCACTGGCGGGGGGGGGGGGGCTTTTCTGAGGAAACTCATTTGTATAGAGTAAGAAATGTAAAGTTACAATTTTCAAAATTGAATTCAA